>CP045900.1:18530511-18578478 GCA_013387185.1 Caligus rogercresseyi | reverse complement strand
ATATTACATACAAGGTCGGCTGATAAGTCCCGAGAAAAACACATAGATGGCGCCAGTGGATTTATTTTTCATCAGCTAGTACCAACTTTCAAAACGTACATGCATAAATATAACAGCTGTCTGACAACTAGTTTGTGAGATATTGCGTTTCAAGTGGCTACTTTTGGTATTGTGAAAAAAAAATGGAAAAAGACGAATTTCGTGTGTTGATAGAATATTATTTTTTGTATGGGAAAAATACCGTTGAAACTAAAATTGACTTGAAGAATGTTACCCGGACTCTGCTCCATCGAAAGCAACCATATGTCGATGGTTTGCTGAATTCAAACGTGGTCGTGTGAGCACGAATGATGATAAACGCAGTGGACGTCCAAAGAGGTGGTTACACAAAAAAAAACATAAAAATAATCCACAAAATGATTTTAATGACCGTAAATGAAGTTGATCCAGATAGCTGAGACTCTGAAGATATCGAAGAGCTCGTTGGACATATCGTGAATGAATATTTGGACATGCGAAAGCTCTGTGCAAAGTGGGTACCGCGAGAGCTCACAATCGACCAAAAACAAACAAATAGATTGATTCTGAGCAGTGTTTGAAGTTGTTCAATCATAATCAATCCGAATTTTTGCGTCGATATGTGACAATGGATAAAACATGGCTCCATCACTTCACTCCCGAGTCAATCGACAGTCAGCTGAGTGGACTGCATATGATGAACCGAATCCAAGCGAGGAAAAACGGAACAGTCAGCTGGGAAGGTTATGGCGTCTGTATTTTGGGATGCACACGGTATAATATTCATTGACTATCTTGAAAAGGGGAAACAATCAACAGCGATTATTTTATAGCCTTGTTGGAGCGTTTGAATGATGAAATTGTTGATAAACGGGCCCATTTGAAGAAGAAAAGTGTTGTTTCACCAAGAATAAGCACCGTGTCACAAGTCGATGAAAACAATGGTTAAATTAAATAAATTGGGCTACGAGTTGCTTCCCCATCCACCGAACTCTCCAGATCTGGCCCCAGCGACTATTTCCTGTTTGCAGACCTGAAGAGAATGCTCGCTGGCAAGAAATTTAATGACAATGATGGAGTAATCGCCAAGACAGAAGCTTATTTTTCGGATAAAACGTAAGATTACTATAAAAGTGGAATCGAAAAATTGAAAGCTCGCTATAATCGCTGTATCGCCCTCGAAGGCAACTATGTTTGAATAATAAAATCAAATTTGTCAAGAAAATGTTTTCTTCTTATTTAGTCTCGAGACTTATCAGCCGACATGTTTGGTTACGATTTTTTAGTGTATTGACAGTACATACAAATTATATAAAAATAATAGATCCACAATAGACTTTATAGACGAGAGAAAGAAAAATATAGTGAGCTACTAATGGGAGCCCCCTTAAGTCGCAATAATGACAATATTACAACATGCACACACACACACACACACCATATATATAATATATATATAGATATATATATATATATATAGATATTATATATATATATATATAATATATATATATATATATATATAGTACTGTATATTATATATATAATAATTTTGTAAATTTTTTATGATATTACTTATTTAATATGCTTTCGAATAAATTTAATTATTGTATTATATTGGTTAGGTTAAAGCTAACATGTATGATACATATTATATAATATAATGCATGTTAATTTTGTCTTCTTTTTGAGGAAATGTAGATAAGTAATTGAACTCATAATGAATGCTTCATGCACCATGAGCAAAAAATAGCATATAAAGGAAGAAGAAGAAGTGGCAGTGAATGAAGAAAAATGAAACATGCACCTGTATTATGAACAATATCGTCGGATATATCATTGTTTTTAATATATTATTTGTTTAACACAAGGAAAGCATTTATATTGGACAATAAAAACAACGGGAGGATGATATGTATTTTGTGGATTTACAAGGGACTCTTCCTAAGGGAGTTTAGTCGAATCCCGTTTTTACTTAGGGTGGATGGAGGTTTCTTTATGCATAGATGATTCTTGAGTTACATTATTTTTTAAAGATATTAATCAGCAATAGAATTTCTCAATCATGCTTAAAAAACAATTGCCATTAAGCTACAAAGTATCACTTCAGTCGCGACTTGGAGAAGTGAAGATATCGTCAGAGTAAATAAATACATGCTTAAATATCATAATTGTCACTTCTTCATGTACATACATCCAATGAACTTACAAATCCTTTGAATAAACTCCTCTATTCTGCTACTTATTAATATATTTAAACAAAACATTAGCTTATATCTAATAGATAGTTGTGGGGAGGGAATTATAAAGGCAGTTGTGCTGTTTGGGCTTCAAAAAAGAAAGGACGTCGTTCCGACAACTCTCTAAGGCCGTGGACTTTGCTTTGTTTAAACGCCAAAGCACGGATTGCCAGCTCTTTAACGAAGCGAGAGTATGTGAAACAAACAGACCTACGAGCAATTTTGCTATCAGCTGCAGCCAGATACACTGCTTTTTCCCTGAAAATTCCGTCTCCTCGAAACGACTCGTGGATCTTTGCTTCAGAGGAGGTACGATACTTCCCATCAGTTCCCTATCTCATTTAAAGATTTTACGTCGGATTTTGAAATATTCAAAGTGATTTATTATTTAAAAATATTGGAGAAGCGTTTTTTAAAGTAGTATTGTGCCATTTTATGTTTTGATTAATTTTTATGACATGTTTTAATTGTTGTCGTTCTTCTCCAAGTATTAATTTTAGACTACAATGTCTATTTATGTTTTTAAACGCAATTACTCTGGAATTTTAAGAACTGAAATACACTGAAAAAAAAATATTCTAAAAAAAAACAAATTAAACATATTTGTCGATAAATGGATCATATATCTGACTATCGGACATAGCAAAGAAAGAAAACGGTGCTAGCAAATAAATAAAAACTGCTCTTTAGTTGATGCTTCTTTTGTTTTCGCTTAGGATAGTATTACTTTTATATTTTTATGAAGGTATTTTATATTAATCAATAAATTCCATAATATATGCAAAAAAAAAATTGTGAAGTGTTAAAACGAACAAATATATAAAAATAAATGGAATTGATTAGTATTTACTCAGCTTACAGGAGGAGTTGAAACTGTGCCTTTAACATTGAGAGTGACCATGTTTACACATTGAGCTAATAAAGCTCTCATAGTTTTTGCTGATGGAATCAATTAAGAAATCAATTGATTGTCAAGCAATGCAACACTGACAGCTACTATTTGAGAAGGTTAAGATAAGTCTTGTTAATTCAAATAGAATGACATCCATGACCGCCTCTTCAAAATATATTTTTGAATAAATATTTCATCATATTTTGATATTATGAATAAAGCCATTATGAATGGAATATTAAGGCTTTAGAAATTAAATATAATTAATTGCATTTGATTTCAAGCATGATGTCCTCCGCTCTCATGGTTGAAATATGACCTGCTCTCTATGACAAACGATGGTCGTATGGATAAGCTGATTTTTTTTAAACATGAAAAAAATGTGGCATAATGCCTCAGCTAGCACCATGAATAGCCTTCACAAAAGAATCAAGCGGATGATAAGTTAATAGATAATTTTAGTTCTATATGAAACCATCCTCCCAACTAATTTGAAGTTAATTGTTACATCCTCTACTATGATGGTTTCAAGGGCAATTTATCTTAATGCAATCTCATAATTTGAGGCTCTTTTTCAATATATACATATATATGTATGTTATATATATATATATTATATATATCAGACTTTTTGACGATCGCGAAAAAATTGTCGTTTGTCGTTCGCCAAAAGTTATCGTTCGTCATTCATCGTTAATTTAAATTGAATCGTTTGTCGTTCATCGTTCGTTGTCGTTCACCATTCTGCAAAAATTGACAACGTTTTTTTTAGAAAGAAATTCTGAAAAAAAGTGGTGACGTTTTTTCAGAATCTAATTTAAAAATCTTTGTCCTTTTTTTGGCGCCAAAAACGAACGACGAACGATAAGGAATTTTCCTTATCGTTCGTCAAACTTTGTCGTTCGTCGTTCATCGTCCGCGAACGACAACAAATGAACGATAAATCAACAAGTCTGATATATATATACTTATTATACATATATATATATATATACATATATATATATAGCTGTATGAACTGTAAAAATTATTGAAATATATTCTCATTTTAAACCTATCCTTACAAATGATTATACAACTACGACTTCGGTGGCGTGTCATTAAGGGGCGGCACAGACACATTTGAACATTTGAGTGTCTGTGTGGAACATTTTGGTCCCTGAGGTCGGCCAGGGACACAGGACCATTGGCCGCATACACCAATTTAGGGGGATTTATTTATTTTAGTATTTTAATTTTATACGTGTTTTTTAATGTTTAGATGTGTATGTGTATATACACAGGAATGATTTGTTTTTTTGTATTTTATATTATTATAGCTAAAACGGACCAGCAAATAGCTGATTATTTAAATTAAATAAAGGATTACACACACATATAAACATAGGCGTAGGAGACAGGGGGGCAAGAGGGGCAACTGCCCCCCCCCCAAAAAAAAAAAAATCATGTGAGTTCTCAAATTCGGGCAAATTGGTTGGGGTATTCGGGCATTTCAGTTGTAGAAAAAATATTAAATTATGAAAGTAGTCGGATTTTTTATTATGAACAAATAAATATGGTATAATGAATAGTATTGCAATTACTATAAAGAATATTAATCTACATAGCTTTCTTCATTCGATTATTTTTCACCGATTTAACAGTTCTTGTTAAAATCGGGCAAATTGAATGCTGCCCCCCCCCCCCAAACCAAACATCTCCCTTACGCTTATGCATATAAATACCGTATGATTTTATTATGACATTCTTTGATTTTCTAATATTTGAATGAATGGGAGAACCAATTATATGGATGATCATTTTTAATGGATGGAAAAATAATGCCAATAGTTTTAACATGGTTTAAGGTGTAGGAAGAAACATATAAGCTGCCCATTTGACTGATAATGATGAAAAATATTTAAATATTTCCAATTTCTACCCGTAAATTGAACCATTTGGGGCAAAGACTGGATCAAAATTCAACGATAAATTATTTTATTTTTGATTGATGATTGATATCTATTTCAGCAAAAGGAGGATGTTTATTACAGGTATTTTGTCGAAATGAATGTCGTTTTAAAAAACACAATAACTGAGATAGATTTTATTGAATTTTATATTTAATCATATATATTATCATAATATACCATTGTGTTAATGTGATTCGACATTTATACGTTTGTATAATATAATTTTAATATTAATATTGATAATCTATACTTAACCCTTTGTTTTATGTTTTATGTATACTGTTTTCTGTGTTTCATGTTTTGTGATATAGTTTTATATCGAGTTTCGTTTCAACTTATTGGGTTTGTTTTGTATGATTGAATGAATAAAAATAAATAAAACATGGACAAGGAATTAAATTAAGATTGAAATATATAATATATTTCTAAAGGAGTTTAGATAGAATTTTGAATTCAAAAAAAGATGAGTTGTTCATTTTTTTTCCAAATTAAGGAATATTACCTTATATTATTTCGCAAATTATCTATCAGTCGCTATTTGAAAATAGTATTATTCGTGTTTAGTAAACGATTCAAGTGGCTTTACACTTTTATAAAAGTTAAATAAAAAGACTTACATCAATGTTTGTTCAATAAAGTCTTAACAAAAGAAAGATTATTGATTTTGTAGAAGAGTGCCAAGGGGTTTACATTATGGAATATCTTAATGGGTCTGTTACTCATCAACTTTTATTGAAATAGCCGCCTCAGTCCTAAGATTGGCAGAGCCCTAAGACGCCAATCACAAAATAAGTAAGGGTATGTGTAAAAATGGTTATTCGTATCTTGAAATGGTACACCTAAATATATTAAAAAGAGTTCTTTGAATGAGAAAATAATTTATACTCGCATATTTGGGTGCCTACGGCGCCCATATGTTCATATTACATAATTTTCTTAAAATTTGTATCATGGATTTTGTGGAGATAAATAGGTTTTTTAAATGTCAATGATTACAATATGTGTTACAATAATTTTTTGTTTTGTACAAACATTCCTCATAAAATTTGACTTTGTACAAAGAATATGTTTTAAGTCACATGAGATGCTTTTTTCTTTTTCTTTTTTTTCTCTCTTTACCTTGAAAAGTAAGTAGTAAAATCAGTAAAGGTGATTTTCTGGTTCATTTCTAATCCCATTACTCTGCAAATAGTTTATAGGTCGTCTTGACCCAAGGATTCCATAGGTACCTTCAAAGTTCAAATTTGACCATAAATGTGGGAGGAGATAGCGTGCGGACATACAGACGGACGGACAGAGATTGGTGAATTATTATATAGATTTTCATATGGAAATTTTATTATTTGATTGTGAGAACGTAACTTGAATAGAGATTAACTTACAGCAGAATAAAATAAAGATAGATTTGATATACAATTATGCCATAATTGTATAGCATGGAATCGACGCATGGAATCTTCAAACTGCCTTAGTTGTAGGCGGGGAAACCTGGACATTCATCCGCGGTGTTTTAGACTTTCAATAAGCTTAAACTGTGGCTTTAGGAGCCTTATGTTCTTAATAAGAACGATAAATCTGTGGTTACGCATTTTAATCCACTTATTGCACATTACAAGCTAAAATTACAGGCACTATGTGTGCCTGTAATGAACATTCTCTGATTAAAACTTGGCTGATACTAACATGATGAAAAAATATATTATGTTTTTAATTTAAAAAACACTCTCCAATGCATCACGAATATATTTTGCTATAAATTAATATATAAGTACGGATGCATGAGTCGTGGTATTTCCAAATTCATCAATAAAATATTTTTAAAGTTGTTCATATCCTTTTTTCTCGGCAGAATCGGAGAATATATCTATCGCCAATCATTATAAAGAAACATTATTTCTCTGAATATATGGTGTTTTTTCAGTTCAATTATAATGACTTGTGATTTGAAACGAGTTTATGTATTCTAATTATTTTTAAATACCATTGATGTAGACCCATTAGAAAAGACAATTCGTGTTTTATCTAAAGGATTAAATTAGTCTCTTTGATTAGATACCCACACCTCAAAATTAAATGATTTTTGTATTTGTTAACTGTTTTATTATTATGCTCGCTTTTTTTTCTTCCAACCATTCTAGAACAGATTACGTGTTCGTTACATTCTCAGTAACAAGGACAATTATAACGTTACAAATCACGATGAAAAAGTATTCTCCCTAACGTATCCATATTAGTATATAAATATAAAAGTGATTGCACCGATTGTTTTATATGTTAGTAGTTATCAAATAATCCTATAAGAAAGGTTAATTATCCTAAATATATATTTATGATAATCGACAGCTGATTTTTCTCTTTCTATCTCTATACGGTAAATCATATATATGAATATACATATATTTTTGTTAATATTCTGAACCTACTCAAGGACTTCTCGATCCAACTGTTGTCGTTCTGAATAAGAATTCTAAAGTTATATTCAATAAATGTAGAAAATAAATTGTCAATTTCCATTTATGTTTTTTTTCATTAGCAAGGTCTTTATTGAATAAAAATATTACATCATATAATGACGAATATATTAAATTTGATCTTAGGATCCTAAATTCACTAATAAAATCTGGAATAATATTCTAAAAATATATATTTAATACAATTTAGGAAATCAATAATCACTGTCCATATTTGTTTTGATTTCTTTTTCAAGGAATAAAATTTAAATTATTATTGGCCACCCAGTTCGACATCCATGATGGACATCTTTAATAACAAGGGTCAAACTAATGGATTTCTATACTCCCTCCTATATTTATCAATTATTTTAATTATAATAAGTCAAGTTTTGGGATCCCAATATAGCATTTAAATTATAAATTTATAAGATTACAGATCAAAAGGATCTATATTTATAAAAATATTATTGTGCAATAATTTCCTTTGATATCGCTCATATAGTTCAAAGTTATGCCTATAAACATGTTGTAAAGTATAAAAGAGTTCATCATTGAAGATCAGAATGATGGAATACAGGTAAATTACGAATGTATCAACATCATAAAATAAATCAATCATATTTGTAAACTGCTTTTCTTGCTACATGCGTATAAATATTATCATCGTCGTTATTACATATGTTTTTTATGTGCTTTTGTTTGTTTATATGTGTAATAAATTCATATTGATTACAACACAAAAATACTATTCTATACACATTAAATATATAGCTTTGAAAGTTAAGTATATTTGTATAACTAGAAAAAACTACTGCCGACCATTAATTGGTTTTGAATTGATTGATGCCGATGCTGGATGGGGATAAAACGACGAATATCAATCTTCTTATAAGTTTCTTTACTCTCCAAAATTGAGTATAGAAAACATATCATGAAAAATCAAATAGGCAGCATGTTTAGTTCTAAATACACAATTTCCTAAATTACATAAACATATCTTAACATTACTTCAATACTAAAATGTAATATAAATAGTCGTTGACCGAAAAAAAAACCATTTTAATCGATGAATTAAGCTTTTGAATCATTTGCAATTTTCAATTATACTTAATACAATTAAAACCACTCCATATTTTTATATTATTGATTAACTTAGTAGTACCCTATTTTTTTAATATAAATTATATTGCATTCATACAACATTTTTGTAAATGGTAAAGTGGTAGGGGACAAATGGTCAATATATAAAGTTTAAAACACGAAAAATGCTTTTAAAAAAAATAAAACTTGGATTCAATTTTTTCATAAATGTTTATTAATTCATAAAATATATAAATGTTTATTAATAATTGATTCGGTCTAGGAGGGAGATGTATCTTTCCACCAACTTGTCCAGTCCTATAGGGAGAGGGTTCCCCTTGACCCGCGAGGCGTACAGAATTCCTTGAACCTTGGAAATTATGGACTCTATTTGAAAAGCGTTCTCATAATTGGGGGACGTTGATATTAGCCAGTCTGGGGGTTCAAGGTGTTCACCGTATACCCTTTGTATTTTTTCCTCTACTGACTTAACAACAGGGATAATGATTGGGCAGAAATAGAAAAAGTGGAACGAGGTCTCCTTCTCTTTCCCACACCAGTGGCATAGTTGATCTTCTGAATGGATCTTCGATTTACTCATGAAGAGAGATGAAGTTGCTAGCCTGTATCGGAGCCATTTCTGTCTTGAATCTGAGAAGGGATTCTTCATTATGATTTGAGGACATAACGAGGACACATTCCTGCTTTCATCGAGCTTATGGAGTCTTCGTTTTACAATTTCCGAAGGCGGTTTTTGCTCAACATTTTTATGATATGCTCGGCGAACATCTTGATTTTTAAGATTGGATAAGCCGATGTGAAAAGGGATGGGTGGGCCAAACGGAATTTCAGGCTCTGGTCGGTCTTTTATTATTTTTTTTCACCCTAAAGTCCAGGATGAAGTTTTTGTTTTTTCCTCGTTTCTGTAGAATTGACCAACCGAGGTAAGGTGACAGTCTTTAAAAAATTCCGTACGACTAAGTAGTCTAGGGTTTTCGTTTAATGGCTCATCTGAACCCAAAAGAGGAAGGCACCCCTCTATGACTGACTTCCACGATTGTTTCATTTTTTTCCAGTAAGAGCCACACAGAGGCAGAACTTTAAAGAGTATTTTTAGTAGTACCTTCAAAACCAAACAATGTTAGAAGATCGTTTCAATCCGTTACGCAGCAATAACTTTATGATTCAAGAGTATTTATGGTCCTCCAAGAGCCTCTTGAGGTCTTAGTCCAATTCAGGATGAATAGAAAAGACTCTTATAATATGTTGTTTATATGAATCAACACTTTTTCATATCCATGAATGGATCATGCTTCTTCAGGCTTATAATATTGGCATATTTAATTCATTGTTCATTATAAAACGTATCATGAACCAGATTATTTATACATACAGTGAATAATTCATGATTTACCGATTGACCGACTTGAGATGGAAAGAGAAAAAACAGCTGTCGATTGACATAGATGAATCTCTAAGCTAAAAATATCCCTAATTAAGGTATTACCAACTTTAAATATAAAACAATCGGTATCACTACTTTTATTTAAATAATAGTAGGTATGACTCTCTCGGACTCCGTTTTCGAACTTGTTTAATGAACCGAAAAGGAACACAAATAATCATAACAACAGTTTTGCACCCAGTAACACCATTGTTATTTTACTAATGGCTCTGTGGTGATAAGATTAATCGAAAAAATGCTACAAATTTTCCCATGAGTCTCGAGCAACATACGTCGTAACTAAGGTAATAAAGAGACATTTTTCACGCACGGGATTGATCGAAATTAAAAAGTGTATAATGAAAACGGCAGTATGAAATATAGCGTCACTTCACTTTGGTGCTGTTGACATGCGACAGCAATTGGGAGATAAGAACATTATACTAAAAACACAAATTATTCCGCGTGACGGACATCAATCTATCTCACTTACAACTCTCCAATAATATCATCTTTAATTTCATTTGAATGCAACAATTGATCATATTTATGAAAATAATAGATGCTTCTTTTGTTGAATCATATTTGACCATAAAAGTCTTTCTTCTAACTATAAGATGTAGAAAAAGAAAACATATATAGTATATAAATATATATATATATATATATATATATATCAACTAAAGAAACTCATCATACACAGGTAAAGAAAAAACAGCTTCTGCTACTCGTAGTTGACGATAAATAGGTCAACACTCTCAGATGACAAACGTACGGATATAAGAGTTGTCAACCCAAAAACAGTTATACGTAACTGTCCAGATTTCATTTGATTTCTTATGTTATCTGTATGTTTTAGTGTATTTTTTTTACACTGTATTCTTCTTTGCAGTAACAGAATAAAATTAGTTTAACCATTAAAAACAAAGATGAGCTCTCAAGAAGTGCCAAAAAAAGAACATCCTTACGGCTTGCAAACTAAGTATGTCTTCTTATGATATATTGATGCATTCATCCTATCTAAAGATTGGCTAATACATCATACGCACTGAAGTTATTATTCAAGTTGATATTTTTGTTTGGTCATAATCTGACTCAAAAGAGAAGTAATCTCAAGATTGTATCAGTGATGCAAGACTTGACACATATCCGCTTGAGTCATTTTGACACTTGCTCAAACATAGAGGGTTGCGTGAATTATTTTAATCTTGTAATTGCGCATGTATTCATTATTATTTCTTTGACACTGAGGAATTTTCATTACTACAACTATACTCTAAATGAATATTGATGAAATAACAAATAAATCATATGTATATCTTTGTCTCATAACAAAATGCATTTCTTAATTGTACGAAATAATTTTATCTAAAGTGAATAATATTTAATTATAATTCAGGTAGACTAATTATTTGATATAAGAGTGCGCATTTCATTTTCAATCTGGATATATTAATTGTTCTATATTAATTTATGTTATTTCATTTGACTGCAGTAGATATGCAGTGATATAGTTAAACACAATCATATGAATAAAGCAATTTATTTCGATCTGTAACAACATATTTACAACATTCTATACATGACGACCTAGAATCAATGAAATTTTAATGAAGTATGATTCCTATATTTTAGATAAGATTGATCTAATGAGCAAAAATATTAGACACAAAGAAAGATTAATAATTACATCAGTGCAGCGGCTACCGAATGTAAATCGGTATCTATAACTGGAATTGTTGCCTGGTGTGAAGAAATTGATCGTTGCAAAATATATAAACAACTCCGGAGCTGAAAGCGCATTTAATATCGACAACGTATAACAAAAACGTGTAAGGAAATAATTGTTTTCTATTGCCTTCCATTTCCTACAAAATCCGAGTGCATATATGATTTATATAAAAATAACATGTTTTGAATTTCAATAATCTCTAAAAAATATAACAAATTATTTACTTATTTGTCTTTTGTTATAAATGTCTGATTCTAAATGCATATGAAAAAGTCACAGAGCAGATACATAAATAGATTTATCTTTCTTTCTTATCTACCGCACCGATCTATATTCGGCAGATATATAATAAAATCTACCGAATACCGAATCACGGTTCCGAATCCCAACTCTGAATTACATACAAATAGTAAAAAATAATTTGATTTGTTTTTTGGACTCCAACTACTTAATTTGTTCAAAATAGTTTTTAAGAGATGATTTTACTTGTTTTCTCTGAGTTATTGTGTGGTTTTTATTTAATATCTACATTGTCTATGGATGTGATGTCAAATAGATCTCTTACGATGAACTATTCTGTATAATTGTCATGAAAGTTCAAGTAAATGTTTACTTAGGTCATAATGAACTAATATTTTCCCCATAGAAGCAAAACAATATCAAAGGAATCTTACAACCAATAGAATGTTATATTTTTCCATAAATAGTCACCCTTCATTTGAAAAGCATATCATTATATTAATATTTTGCAAGGGAGAATATGTTTATAGAACTACATAAAGTAATGCAGCTTACAACAACACTAATCTTTCGTGTTTTTTAATAAATATAATTTTATTGATAAGGTTAGAAATCAGTTCAATGTACATAATTTATCGAAACCATGTGTCTTAATTATTACATTATTATGGTTTAAATGATTTAATCTGTGTTTAAAGGAAGCCATCATTTTGGTATTTCAATTAGTTTACTATAAATAACAAAAAAGTTGGTGCAGTTATACAGCAGAAAAGTATCAGTTAAAAAGTAGTTCACATTATGCAATGAAGTATAGCTTCACTCGCGGCTTTTGAGGAGTACACATCAATTCAGAATGAATAAATTCATACTTAAAAATATTAATTGTATTCCTTCATGCACCTATATCCATGTCATTTAGAGATTTTTTTTTTCCACAGTTCATAAAATATATACAAGCATAAAAACAGAATGTATATAAAAAGATGTTAATGCGTAAAACATAATTAAACATTTTAGTTTAAAATTTTAACATCAAATATGAACGAACACTAAAATACAATTATAATTAAACAACTTGTCAATCTTAAACAAAACATATATTAACGATAAAACCGGTCTATTTTAAATCCTTGAATTGGCGTAAAAGTTTTTGAATAAATATTTTTTTGAATGAACATCTCCGATGTTATTTAAAAATAATAGAGCTGGGACTCGGTACCTCCGATCCGGTATTCGGTAGGTTTTATTATATATCTATAATAATTTTGTTACTCCTAGGGATAGAATAAATTAAGAGCTGTAGCGTCAGGGTATCATATCTTAAGCATATTTTACGGAAGGTTGCATCTAAACGTGTCACTAATTAATCATTAAATATTATTTATTTCAAGTATTGTACGCTATAATGCTTATTTATGTCCAATTGTGTCAAACAATATTAGCAAAAAAACATTAATTAGATTTATATGCAAATAATTTCGTATTTACAGTAATCATATAAATCATAAATGGAACGAAAACAATTAACATAATCAATATAATACTTGCAAAAAAATGTTGATGCTATTACATAATGCCAACCACTAAGCTGTTCAAGACTTGATGTTTTTTATAAATAAATTAAATATTCATAGAGTTTATTTATGTCTTTAATAATTGTTATACATTATTTTTTTATGAAAAATCGTATATCGTTTATCATAATATTTATTAGATGTCCTTAATTAAATATATTTTGGCATTTTCTGTGTGTGTGTGTGATATGTTTAAAATGCTCTTACGTAAAATATATAAAGAAGGTTGTGAATACTCACTCTTAGCAATATATGTTCAAAGGTCATCATCTTTTTTTCTTCGCCGAAACGTATAACTAAGTTATATAAGCAAAACTATTTGAATGTCAAAAAGGGTGTTTCATTACGAGCGCTCACATTTTTTTGTAAAATAAAACGAAAACGGTGTGAGGTATCGATGATTACTTTATTTGCCCTAAAAATATATTCAATTTGATTTATGAATGAAATTCGATGACGATGGAATGACCATCATGTTCACGAATTACAAGGTCCAATCGTTGAACACAATTTTTCATATTTTCCTCAACGCAGGGAACTTTGCAAGTCTTTTTAGTAAGATAGATTTTGTCAAACGAAAACAAAATAATCAAAAGCAACTATAGAAAACGATTTGTGAGGCTGAAAACGAAAAAATAAATCATGAATGCGTAAAACATAAACGTCTCATTTCGAAAAGTTGAAGACGCAGGCTTTTCCATAGATATATAAATACATAGAGAGCTTATTCCCTTCAATAGCAAAGAAACATCGTTCAGCTGTATCCTGTGCCAATATGAACATAATATTTGTACTACGTCATCGTAATTTGATGATAGAGATAGATAGGTTTGTTTAATTTGGGCACTATGACTTTTTTCTCTGAATAATCCAATAGCTCTCTATGGTTTTAGTCAACAAACACACTGAAAAAACTCAAGATTAGATTCAAACTAAACATTGAGTGCCGAAGTCAAGACTGGAAAATATCGGTAAAAAAATTGTGTATATTGGGCGAAATGACATATTGCTCTGAAGAATCCAATAAGCTCTCTATGGGTTTATATCTCTATGGGCCTGCCTCCCAAAAGAAGTAGGTTTTTGTCAACAAAAACACTGAAAAGGATTAGATTCAAAGTAAATTTAGAGTGTCGTAATCACGTCTGGTATCGCTAAATATCGTTTTTTAGCTCTCCATTGTTGGGGGAATGACAAACACAGAAAGAACTAAAGAGGGAGTGTCACATCATATTTTTATCATGAGATAAGAAAAGTGAATTGGCAACCTCGCACTCCCTATTTAATGGAGAAAAAATATCTATATATGAAGTATCACTCTTTCTTTAGTTTTTTCTGTCACTGTCTTTCCCCAGCAATGGAGAACTAACAAATATCCCAATATCCAGTGCTACCAATTGTCGCTTAAGATTCTATATTCTCTAAAATTAGGTTGTTTAATTACTTGTTTATATCTACATTAATACAATCCAATGGCACCATACTGATAAAAAAGATTAGCCATATAAAGCTTGGTATTAGACTCACTCATGTCTTATCCAACCTTTTTTTTTCAAATATAATAATTAATGACCACTCACAATATATATATCTGCATCCATATAAAACAATTATTTCTTCACTTTGTGCAATATTCCTTGTAGTAAAATAGTATATAGAGTCGCCTTGAAGTAATTAGATAATGATTATGGAATGCTGTCATGGAGGATTAATTTTTATCGCCTAATTTATTTTGGCATTTCTCAAATAAGTTGAGTTAACCTACATATCACATTCCTTCAAAGCGTTAGATTTTGCTCCGTTTTTTTGCTCAAGGCACCTTTGCGGGGACTAAAGAAATATATATATATATATATATATATATATATATATATATATATATATATATATATATATATATATATATATATATATAATGTGCAATAGGGATGACCAAATGGCCGTACAAACTCTTTGACACTCCCTGGAATATGGGAGTAACTATTTATAATTTGAATTATTATCGAGGATAATAACTCGAACTGTGATTGGTGGAAATAAAAGGAGAGGGATTAATAAAACAAATAGGAGTTGGCACTATGGATAAATGCCTCACTTCACTCGCAGCTGTTAATTTGTGAAATAAACTTTGAGATATTAATTTCATCCTTAAGAAAAGTCGGATTATTTCCTAATGAGGCTCAATTAATATTAATTAAATGAAGGAAATCCTCACACTCAATGAAATAATGAATATTTATTCTGTTTCATCATATAATATTTAAATATACACTCCCATTTTAAGATATAGAAAAGAACGAAATAATATTGCCAACAGAAAGAAATTGATGAGAACTACCATATTGTGACAGAGAAAAAGACAATAGCCATCGACTGCTGTAAGCAAAACCTTTCCTATGGGTATCCGTAGATAGGCAGATATTTTTCTTACAAATCTATCGATTGAAGGTTGATTGAAAATCAATATAGTTTATTTCAAAGTTCACTACAAACTTTTGTATTCATCCAATTTAATCATAATTTAAGATTGTTAATAAGTGGTTTCATAATTATTTTAGCTTCATTTAATAGAGAAGAAATACTGGCTCCTTTGCATATTTATTAGTAATTCAAAAACATATTATGATTTTATCGGCTTTGTATAACAACATTGCCCCTTCTATTTACTTTTTGCGTAAGCAATCCATATATTTTTATATATAAATTAATGGACCTTTGTTGATAGCTCCGCTCTTTTCAATACACTCAGATATAAAAAGCCATCGTTCCTTTTAAAACCATAGCTTCTTTACAGGTCTCTGGCATACGTACAGTCTTCTTTAAAGAAGTACACATATGAATAGATTTTGTATAGCAAATTGCATATTTTTACGGCAGAAATTAATGTTCAATACTAAGTTTATATGTATTGATTCATTTGCAATAGCATAAACCTGTTTTGCCATAGGCAAACAACCATAACTTTTAACGCCCTAATGCGTATTTACTTCCAAAGGGATGCAGCAATCCCATCGAACCATAGAGACAACAAATATATAATTTTAAAAATGTTTCGTTGTCATATTAAAACACAGATTTAGGAGCTTCACGACCCATGATACCTTTATTGAATGGCAATTCAACTAAAAGCCTTATTGATCAGAACCTAATCGTCTCGGGAACTATATTTTGTAGTTATAAAACAGAAGCTTTATTTTTATCATATTATTCATTAATTTCATATTAATAGACTATCAAGGAGGCAAAAAATGATAATATTATGGTTATGCTACTAATTGATTGGCCATGTTTTTGTGTCTGTACATAAATGATTAGAAATAATTATAATCATTTGCATACATGTACTTATATAAGAGTCCTTAAAGTATCATCCTCGACTATATGATCTATTAATGTACTTTGTAGTTGAATATTCAGGAACATAATATAAATATTGTCTCATAAATAATTGAATAATTATTCGTTTTAACTGACTATACATATTCAGAAAGGTGCTGACTTGCTCCGGCTTCAACCTGAGCATTGCATACCGTATATACATACCCCAGTAAAAAATGTAAAGTAGATGATACCCTGCCGCTACAGCGCTTATTTTATTCTATCATATCCCTTTGGGAAAGACACAAAGGTCTTTCTCACAAACTCGTTCAAAAACATGATCTTTTCATTCAATAACACTGTTTTTTCTTCTCTTTTTTGTCTGATAGTCAGAGAATTGACCCATTTATCCACATATATGAGCAAACTAAATAAGAATTATTATATCCTTAAGTATGAACAGTTTCTTCATTTCATAAATGTGGAATAGGAGAAGTCCATTCAAAGGACTCGGCAATGACGTCATGGATGTAGGCCCATGAAGACGAGACAATTAGTAATGTAGAAAGGATGGATTTCTTCTCTCTGAATTGATAATAACTCCGTATTATCCGCAAGTAAAGTAATACGTAGTAGGAGTATGTCATTCCTTCTCCTTTATATTCAACCAATCACGTTTCAAAAAAGCAACACCTTTTTTCTATCTCTACATATCACTAAAGCGTACATGTATTTTCCACAGAATACTTTTTTTCTATTTGTGGCCGATAGGGTAAATTATGAGTGTTTGTACTGCATATTTCTAATTCTTTGTATTGTCATCGACATGGTTACTTGCATTTTTTAAATATATCTATTGCTGTTTAACACTGTTATAATGTTAAAGCTTGATTCAAGGGATATAGAATATGGGAAGTATCATTATTTATATAGTAAGCGTTATTTGCTGCAATTTTAAAATACTAAATTGGATAAACTAACACTAATTATATGTGATTTCATATACAACGGATCAATTCCACCTAACCAAATAGGCAACACACTTTCTCTAAAGATTGTTTACAAGTATAGCAACAATGATAACAAAAATTTATTTTAAAATACATACCAAAACATAAATAAACACATATAAAATATCGGCTAGGGATTACTTGATACCCGACCAGACATAGAAAGAGAATAACAGCTGTCGACTAGAAAACATAGAGACATCTTTCTTGGATCTCTTTGGCGGATCTTTTATTAAAGTATCAAATTAATCACAAACCTCTCCCTTTTTTCTATTATTAATAAGCTGTTGCTACTATTACTTTTGAGTTATCATAAACAGCTAGAGTTTTTCTATTCTTGAGGAGGAACCATTATATGAAGAATAGAAAAACTCAAGCTGTTTGTTAGAACGCAATAATAAAGACAATAACAGCTTTTTGTTTATATCTTTAAAATGCTATTAATTTTTTTAAAGGGATATGTTTGTTCCTCTCGTCCACGAGTCCTGTGATACAGGAGGGACTCCGTATCAAAGTTATTTCTCCAGAATAGAAGAACTTAAGCTGTTTGATATTACTCACAGCTTATTAAAAACAGAAAAAAGGGAGAGGTTTTTGATTAATTTGATACTATAATCAAAGAGATGCCAGAGTGATGCAAGAAAGATGACTCTATGTTTTCTAATCGACAGCATTTTTTTCTATTTCTATGTCAGGTCGGGTATAAAGTAACCCTTTAAATATTTGGTATTTTTGTATTCGAATTAAGGTAAATACATAAGCATGATATTTTTATGGAAGAGAATTGATGTTATTGCAAGATTGCTAGTCAATAAAAAGTGTTAGTGTATTCAATTTATATGCAACTCAAAAAGAGTAGCTTTCCAGTCGGCAAAATCGGAAACTAAAGATATATTGTTAACCCGACAGGAAGTTATGCAAGAAACAAATATAAATCCGTACACGGATGTTACTATATTTAAGTTACACAGTTTAATTTTAATTTAATTGCTTAACTCATAAGGGTTAAAACCGATATATAGTCATAAATTGCGAGAATAACAACTTGTGAAAAACGTATTTCTGTATGTTGTTGTATTGACAGTGTTCCACAATATAAGAGACTGAACATAACTCGTACTTTCGAGCCATGACGATAAGAACATATTATTTTTATGTTTTTAAAACTTTTCAGGGAAAATGTGTGGCTATTTTATCAATTTATTTTTACAATAATATATTATTCCTTTTCTATATGGTTCACATCAAATTTTAACAATATCAGCATATCAAAAATGTGGTCATTATACATTATAATATACTTCACAAATTTTATTTAAAAAAAAAACTTACGTAAAGGGTGGATCCCTTCCTCGACGATGAAATCAATATATCAAGCCAGAGATCCGCCAGAGACTAAAGGAAATCTTCTTCTTTCGTTTCTTTTTTCACCCCTTATCATGAAATCTTTTGAGCCAAAATAAATCAATGGAGCTTAGGGTGAAAGTGGCTATCAAAGAGATAGAGGCCGGCACCTATTCAAAAGCTAACTGACTGAATGTCTTTTGATTCAGTTGTCCTTGTAAGAGGGGGGGGGGGGAGGGCTTTATGGTTCATGCTTTTTTTCTTCCTGAGACACTTAAAGCACTGTTTTGTTTGTCAATATTTATTTATGATGTTTATAAGAGGAGAGGAAGTGTTGCTTCTTTTACATATACAATAGGAGCAAATAAATTACTTTTAGCGGCACTAATTGAGCAACAATTAATAGTTCCAAGGATCGTCATCCAGCCCTTTAAAAAATATATATATATATCAAAGAACTTACCTAAGTCGTCTAATGAAACCCCTTCTTGTAATTGCTCCCTTTTTGAAGCAATTACAAAGATGTGGTCCTGGATTTATATTGTTGAAGAGGTTAAAAAGACTATAACCATCCACACACGTCCCTTTTGGAGCACTCTAAGGTCGATAATGAGGGGAGCTAAACACAGAATACCAACAAAAAAAAAATAACCTCCGGGCGGAATACTTTCACAATGATCTCCTCACAAAAAGAGTTAATTTTTTGTATATGTGAGATGCTTTTTAATTAATAAAGCAATGAGAAACAATGGAACCTGAGTTGACTGTCAAGCTTAAATAGGGATCATCGTAAGCACATGGAGGCCAACTTCCTCCCTCCAGCGCAATTTTATTTGTTTGTGTGATCTTTTTTCCCATCTAAAGCAGTACGTGTCCATTTCCCTTATCAGGCCGGAATCATTATGGAATTACTTCACAAAATCCAATGAGTAATATTTTTGCATTGCGTATGTGTTGATTTTTGTGTGTGGCAAAATTAGCTTGATGGATGATGATAGAAATAGTGAGATCCATGTAATTATCTTCCTTTATTTGTCGAGCATGTCAATGCGTATTAAGGGATTACTATAAAATAGTGGGAGATTGGTCAAGGAGGATATAAATAAAGTGAAACAATGGAAATCGACATAGACAATTGCAGGGCGACATCTGACCATGCTGTTGTGACGTCACAGTTGCTACCCTTGATTTCTAGTTCAGTTTGTATAGTAAAGCGAAAATGCCTTATTCTCGAGGAAGTAATCGTGTTTGTGCCATGCCCTCTTGCTCTAATCCTCGAGATTCACAATATTTTGCATTTATGACGAAGAATATCGATATCCAACGTCTGTGGAGTGCACGATGTAAAAGATCTGACAGGATTGGCCTAAAGAATGCAAAGATCTGCGATTGTCATTTTACTCCAGATGACTTACAAAGGAATATTCAGGCTGAGTTTCTTGGTATTTTTGCTAGGAAAAAGCTTAAGTCTCAAGCTGTTCTTTGACTCTTCATCCCTGGATCACCCTCATCAAGAGTGTCCAAGTCCTTCAGACAGGTCGGTCAAGAAACCCGTGAACGAAAAAAAAAATAGTGAGTCGACTAGTGAGGAAGAAGGAGGCCCAGGGGGTTCTTTTTTGGCAACGTAAGTGCAAGAAGCTCGAAAAGGAACTCTCACTCACGAAAACGAAGCTGTCCTGCTACAAAGCTAAGTGCCTCAAACTTAGCTCATAAAATTTAAGAAACATTTAATTAGAACCTCATTGGAAAATAATACACAGCGATTCAAACAAGAAGGTTAATAAATCCTTCGACAAAATTCAATCGTGGCTACTCAAAAGAAAATGTAACTACCGCCCTCATCCTACGGAACATAAGTACACGGGCCTTTGAGTACTTGCGCTCACGGAAACTCCTTCCTCTACCTAGTCTGCAAACACAAGAAAAATTTCAATGACTGTTCCAACGAGGGTCTCTCCTATATCGTTGGATACTTAGCCAGGAAGTTAAAAATCTCCACCTGATTGGGGAAACAGACGACTAACATTCAAAGTCTTGGATTGAGTATTATCGCCCCTTCACCCGATTTTTGAAGTTCTGCCCCCTCTTAAAAATCATTTCCAAATTTATCATAATAGCCATCACGACACAATCGATAAAGAACCCCATATTTTTAAAGACTTTTTAAGCCACTTATCAATTTATATCCAAATTGGTCAAAGCAATTATTATTGCTTTTGTAAAAACAAGAACACGGATTCGAGTCAATTTTCTTAATAAGCTACTTAAACTGAAAAATGCTAGTGCTAATTTAAGAAAACTTAAACACATAGGCCAGGTTACTAATTTTCGTAATTATATTCTTATTCTTATTTCCCCCTTTTTTGTATGTACACATGTATAATTCTATTATTGTGATTTATAAATTCCTTCAAATAAATGAAAATCTTGATTGCAAAAATAATTTTTCCTGTTTAAAATTATCATTGCTAATTACTTAAAATAATGAATACTTATTTATATAACATTTTATTTATGTAACATGGGTTCTATACACTAGCACAGAACAATATTATAATGAAATATTTTCATTGAGAGATAAAGTTAGAAATATTTTCTAAATCATAGCACTAATAAATAATGTTAAGAGTTTTTTTATTAAGCATTCGCGACGTTGCAAAAATCACCCTTTTGAACAAGAGCATAATTCAAAGATCCTCTCTTTGACTCACCTTATTTATATTCTCCTTGGAAAATGAATCACACCGGCACATTTATCTCATCCTTTAATAAATTTAAAGATGGATATTAGACTAATATTTTTTTTAAGAAAAGAATTTCCGATAAAAGTGATGACGTTTTTTTAGAAAACAATTTCCCAAAAAAGTGGTGACGTTTTTTTTATTAGAAAAGAATCTCCAAAAAGTGGTGACGTTTTTTTTATTAGAAAAGAATCTCCAAAAAAGTGGTGACGTTTTTTTTAGAAAAACATTTCCGAAAAAAGTGATGACGATTTTTTAAGAAAACAATTTACCCCAAATGGTGACGTTTTTTTTAGAAAAAGAATCTCCAAAAAAAAGTCCAAGAAATGTTTGGAAAAATTAAACGCTAACGCAATACTCTTTTTTGGCGTTCAACGTTCAAAAAAAAGTTGCGTTCCGTTCAATTTTGCGTTCCGTTTACAAGCCTTACTATATTAGTAGATGATCGGATCGGACACTATGGTGGTGGTATCTCAAGTATTATTATTGATACATGTATATATTCTTAAATTTATAATATGCATTTACAATATAGCAATATATATATATATAAATTTGTATCTCCGTACAACATAATATATTCTTAGAGAAAAAGGATTTTTAGTATGTGTGACTTGGACAATACTCATGAGGCAATACAATTTCCACTGTCTGAATTCATTTAGTGTGATTATGATTAGGGGTTCGAAAAGGGACGAAGTGAACAAATAATGGGTGATATACATTGATTTTAATATCAATACCAAAAAAATAATAATAAATCGTTTGTTAGTCTATTCATTTTTCTATGATTTCTTAATAATGGCACGATGTATTATGACAAAATTATATGTCGAGGATTTTGGGAAGCATATTTTGAGGGGGCGTTTGTTTCCTAAAAAAGATATGAATTAATAGTAAAAAATGATCCTTTAATATGTCCATTCCTAAAAACTTAGTTATATATTGATTAAATTTTAGTTATAACTTGAGGTGTCAAGGAAATATGAGGTCAAAGAGAACATTCCTGGAAAACCCCAGTTAACGCCAGGTAACATCTGGTAGTGCGTAATAAATAATTATAATAAATATTATAATGTACTTTTTTACAAAGAGAAAATTATCTAAATGGGTTCCCATTTTATAGGATAGATAATATTAATGATAACTTATTCAGCTTAACAGAATGATGGCCAATGATGATCCATAATATATTTATCTCGTAGCGTTGATGAAACTCTTAAGCTTCCCATTTTTTAAATACTTTATAGAAATGTCATTGTCAAAAAATAATTACTTTTTAGCTAATCCAATTGGCAAACCCAAATACATGTAAGGTTTTTGAGCTATTGTTTCGCAACCTTTCCTAAGTTTGTTACATGTGATGAAGGGCAAATTATTATTTTCATAAATAGAGTACATGTGGCTTACGTAAAAATGGCGTCTTAGTGTCCACTTGTATCTATGACGTCATATTTTCTATTCTTATTTTTGAGGATGTTAAAGGTAAACAGAGTAACAAACAAGAAATTGCGTAAATTTTTAGATAAAATAAATTAATAAGAAAGGATCCCAACTCCTAAGAATATATATATATATATATATATATGTATAAAATATATATTAGACTTGTTCAAATTAACAATTTTCTTAAAAACATTCAAATAGATGATTTTCTGGTTCTCCAAGGCTTAATAATCGATAGGAAAAATATTTTTTAAATTTGGGCCGCCAGAATGCCTGCTGCATGGGCTATTTAGGGCGGCGCCAATGAAAACTAAGTTTTATGATGATATTGTAGCCCCAATGAAATTTAAAGAAAAAATTAATATTATTCAAAATGAGTATGACAACAAAACATATTTTATTAAAAAAGCAATTTGTTTTCAAAATTTCAAGTTTATTTAGTAACCAACTACATACTTCATACATAGAAACCTATGTTTTAAGAGAGCTATTCATGTACGTCGTATGACATATATTTCAGCATTGGAAAGGAAAGAAAGATTATTCTAAAAACTAAAATTTTAATTTTTTCCTAAAAATAATTATTAATTTTATAAAAATACGCTACAATATATGTAAATGATATCAACCGATATGCGCAGTCTAAATTACTACTTTTTATACACATAAACAAAGGAAACAACTTATTCAAGAAGGGATGCATATTTGTGGTATGTTTATATGTAACGTGCCCTGCAGTAAATATTTTTGGTTACTTTCATTTTACATTATATGGATGTATTTTCCTTTTTTTTATTTTAAGAATATCTATATTATATATATATATATATATATAAATGGGCCAAACTAGGAATACTAATGATTTTCTGTAGGTGCATAATGCCAACAGCAGGTTTACTGCGCCTCAAAGTCTTTACTGGTTCTTGTTCACTTAAGACTTCATCATTTTTACGTCTTATTTTTTAGCGATTGATTGATCGATACGCCCGACGGTAGATTTGTTCTATCGATGCTGAACATTTTTTGTTTTAGATATCGCCATTGATGGCAACATTTATGTGATTTATCTCTATGATAAACTTGATTTCGTGAATTGGAATTGCATCCTCAGTAAATGATTCCTTTTTCCCTATAAATATTTTTTGGAAATGTACCGAATACCGATCCCAGCTGGACACAGGGTAAGTTTTATGAAAATACTTTTCTTTCATACCTACACAATTACGTCAACAATGTTTATTTGCTTTGTGGAAAAGACAAGGGCCTCCTGTAACACAATTAAGTTATTGAGTTCAAAAATATGACCTTGTAACTAATATTATGTTTGTCCTTGATAATATTTTTTGTGTATGAAATGGATTATGGTGCAGGGAGAAATCCAAGAAGAAAAAAAAAGAATTTTTTTTGGCAAATAACCCTAATTTATATGTATACTTCGGTAGAATCGGCGTACAAATTAACAATTGCTTGACTGTAAAATTATTGAAAATATAAAAGTGTACCTAAATAGCTTTCAACTACAATTTACCTTTTTATTTAATCATTAACTGACTAATGTTTTGTAACTTTTATTTGAATTTCATTTTTATAGAATGATTTTTATAATAATTGTTATTGCTGATGTATGTGTTTTGTTTTAATATTGATGAATAGCTTTTATATTTAGGGAACTCATTTTAAACTACAATATTTATTTATACATTATATTATGTGTATTTTCTCTGAATAAAATAATAGTTATATATATATATATATAATATATAAAAGAATAACAGATCTCTGAGCCCATGATTCGTTATCTAAAAGGCCTGAATTGATTTATACCTAATCAATGGTGATTCCACTTTTTCCCCTTTATTAAAATATATTATGTACATCAGAACTGAAAAGCATACATACATAAATGTATAAACTGGAGTAGTTAATTAAAAGAAAATACATGAATAAACATTATAGTTTAAAATTAATACGCCGGGAAAGAATTATGTTTCATCAATAAAATAACATTCATTCTATAACAAACAATTCATATTCATAAAAGTTAATTCATTACTAAATATTACTTTTCATCAGCACTAGGACAACTGATGAATATTCAGTATTTCGGTAGTTCAGACTCTCCGGTGTTAAATTCATGCTAGCGATTTTTTAAGCAAAGGAGCTCTGCTACCGATTCCATGGCTTAATTCAATCACTTTTGGTTGGTTCAAATATTAATAGAATAAATAAATTATATTTATGGAAAATAAACCCTTCATCAACACCGCGTGAATATTTTTTTCTTCTTCCGAATCTTCATTTCCCGATTTTAAATAATTCGTGAATAAATTGTTTACAAAAAATCCGTAAAAGATTTGAAATGTACATCAATTTATTATATTAAATGGGTTGAATAAATAAACAGTCCTTATATATTGTATATGTCGAAGTAGAGATGGATATCCAGTAGAGTCGTTGACTCTCCTGGTAGAGATCACGATCCTTATCTCTTCTAGGAGAGATGAGGAGTCAAAAATTGAGATAATATTTTATCCATATGGTACGAACTATTTATTGTATTTGTGATTTATATTCTATATTTTGGTGTACATGATTTCATTTGTGTGTTCAAGGAAGCAAATGCGATGCAATGTTGTACTTGCCTTGTATACATGTATTATATATTAATAACAATTTGATACTCATCCGAGAAGAAACTGGACATAATTAAAATAGTTTGAATAACATTTTCCTATTATCTCCATATTTAAGTCGTCATCCCTCCTAGAAGAGATAACACTCTTGATCTCTTTTTACAGAGTCGTTGATTATTCTGATATAGATCATGATCGTAGTCACTCTAGGAGAAAATACGATCGTGATCTTTACCAGTAGAGTCAACGACTCTACTGGATCTCCATCTCTACTGAGACACATATTTAGACCACTTTAATTATATAAAAGCTGTGTAAAATTCGTAAGGGAAATAGTTAGATAAATCATGTGAATCCTTTTTCCTATTTTAATATTTCTTCAAATTAATGTACAATAAACATAAATATTTTTAATTTAAACGAGGTAGACACCATAGTTCATATGATTTGAATTAAGAGTTATTTAAATTGAATTATGTATTTACTAGTTATTAGATGACATCTCTTTTAGAAAAGAGAAAGAAACGTCTGTCGCCCATCTGGTATTGTATTTATTAAGAAAAGGATGGGATTAGATAAACATATAGGAGTAGAGAGACTGAGAGAGGAAGGGTGGTTCGCTACGGTTCCAAAGGATTATGACACAAAGCTTGTGACTACAGCTGTTACTACAGGTTTGTGACTATACAGGTTTGTGAATACACAGGTTTGTGACTATACAGTTTGTGGCTACACAGGTTTGTGACTATACAGGTTTGTGACTGTACAGGTTTATGACTACACAGACTTGGGACCAAGTGTTAGGGGTCGTACACAAATCACACAATGCTATATGAGTTAATATGTCTCAATGAGTTTTTGGCATTGGATTTGGGTTGGCTTATTGATGAATTATTCAATGTGAGTTGGTATTCCAGTTCCGCCATAGCCCCTGGGAGGGGCAAATAAGACGGCCAAGAATTAAGACAGGGTAAAACTTGCTTTTGGGATTATATGGGGTTGGATTTGGGTGGCGAGATGAATTATTCATTGTGAGTTGGTATTCCAGTTCCGCCATTGCCCTGCAGAGGGGCAAATGTGACGGCCAAGAATTCAGACGGGGTAAAACTTGCTTTTGGAGTTATATTGGGGTTAGAATTGGGTTGGCGAGATGAATTATTCATTGTGAGTTGGTATTCCAGTCCGCCATTGCCCCTGGGAGGGGCAAATCAGACGGCCAAGAATTAAGAGTAGGTAAAACTTGCTTTTGGGGTTATATTGGGTTGGATTTGGGTTGGCGAGATAAATTATTCACTGTGAGTTGGTATTCCAGTTCCGCATAGCCCCTGGGAGGGCAAAATAAGACGGCAAGATAAGAGTAGGTAAAACTTGCTATTGGGGTTATATTGGGGTTGGATTTGGGTTGGTGAGAGAATTATTCATTGTGAGTTGGTATTCCAGTTCCGCCATAGCCCCTGGGAGGGGCAAATAAGACGGCCAAGGATTAAGATTAGGTAAAACTTGCTTTTGGGGCTATGTTGGGGTTGGAATTTGGAACTCCGAGGGGGTTGGAAATAAAAATATTTATTTTGATGCATGGAAGAAGGAATGCTATGCAAAAAAGAATAACCGTTATTCTTTTAATACGAAATGCATCCGACTAAGTACGCTTTATGCGTGCATTTTGTGGATGATTTTTTTTTTAAAGTTACTAACTTCGCTATTCGAATTAGAATATTTTAAAATAACAGACTATTTTACCCTATTAAACTCACTCGAGTTTCGTTTTAAAGTCTTCTGGAGGATAATGGAGCTTCAATTTTCCAAATCTTCAAGGGGAAATGAAGTTCTTCGATACGAAGGTTTTGATTACTCATCAAAAGGAATAACCCGGATAGAAGCATCACGTGGAGATGCCGAATGGTCAATCGGTTAAATGTGGAGCCATGATGAAGACTTTCAACACCCAAATTCTTACTCCTCCTACAACCACTCACATGATGGAGATCCGTTGCAATCAGAGATGAGGGCTGTAAAGTCAAGAATTAGAGAAAATGCTGGAAATCCAGATAACACTCACAAACTAAAGCAATTATCTGGAGGACTCAAATCCAACCCCAATATACCCCAAAAAGCAAGTTTACCTACTCTTAATTCTTGGCCGTCTTATTTGCCCTCCCAGGGGCTATGGTGGAATGGAATACCAACTCACAATGAATAATTCATCTCGCCAACCCAAATTCTAACCCCAATATAACTCCAAAAGCAAGTTTACCCGTCTGAATTCTTGGCCGTCACATTTGCCCTCTGCAGGGCAATGGCGGAACTGGAATACCAACTCACAATGAATAATTCATCTCGCCAACCCAAATCCAACCCCAATATAACCCCAAAAGCAAGTTTACCCCGTCTTAATTCTTGGCCGTCTTATTTGCCCTCTCAGGGCTATGGCGGAACTGGAATACCAACTCACTTGAATAATTCATCATAAGCCAACCCAAATATCATATCAAGTCCCAACACCTCCTAATGCATGATTTGAAATATTTTTTGTTAGTTTTTTTTGTCCTTTGTAATGACCACTTTTTTTAATACTGTATTTTAATTATATGCGTGAATATTATGATTAATCTTCTATATAACTCATAAGTCCTTTGAGTCCAAGTAAGGGTTAAAAATGAAGCCACACTCCAACTGATGAGAGACATGAATGTGGACGCGATAGTTCCTATTCCATAATTACTTTGTATAATAATGCAAATGCATTTTATTTCAACTAATTGCAACAAGGACTTTTTGCCAGTGCCTCTGTAATTTGTCCACATATTTGATTTATTGGACTTTTCGTACATGAACCAATGACTCCTGCAGATATATATATATAGATATTTCTAAATACTACAAAAAAATATTGAAATGATAAAAAAATATTTCGTGTATCGTTATAATCAGAGATGTACAAAATATTGAATAAATCTTTGCAATGTTATTGAAGAAGCATAAGGATGGAGATTCTTCAATGGCATTGCAAGTATTATGATGTTAGCGAATAATAAATATAACAATAAAACATTTCCTTGGTGGATCTTGAATATCGCTGATTTTTGTTGCATGTATAAAAAATTGTAACATTTGGTTAAGTTTATTCACCTTTTTGTACATCTCTGGTTATAATGAATGAATGTTCAAATTTAATACTAAGACTTCAAGTTACAAGTTATATTCATCTATTTGACACATGTTTATCAGCTTATAATAATTTGTATTGGTTTATAATATATTATAAAGAATTGTTTTTAAAAAAAAATAGAAAGTCTTTAGTTGTTGCTACTTCATATGAGAAACAACAATCTTATATTTAAAGGCCATAAGTCAGGAAGGGAGTAAAATATACACAAAAACTTACAATATATATTTCAAGGATATGATCAACAATTCGTAGACCAATAAATCGTCTTTTTACCGAGCAAATTTGACTAAGGATGCATGTTATCTGTGTCTGTATGAAGTGCAAACCATGTTTGATTTTTTGGAGGTCAGCATCGTTTTGTTTTCATACATTATGTTTGGTTGAACTAAGAATGTCAATACAATAAAAAGTCATGTCATTTTCCTTTGTTATTCTATTGGCTTCAAGTTGACAGCTGTTAATGGGCCCCAATGGGGTTCAACACGTCATGAAATATTATAGTACTCTAATAATTGACAAAGTCTTCGATTAGATCAACGTATTTTAGTAATAGGCTCAAGGTTCTAACTGAAAACCTATCGGAATACAGAAGATTAGAGAGATGATTCATTCTGGTAATAGCCATAGCCGCACTCAGAGTATCAGATATTTGTGAACCTCTCTCTAAGACAACAGTTGGTTGAAAGAGGCTTTTTGAGACTTATTTGGCACTGGGTGTGCGCTCGTCTAGTCCTCAGATGTCATTGCCAAAGGGCAGCCGTTCCCAGAAACTACTTTCCAAGTGGGCATTTCGTTGGCGGGTGGGAGTTGTGCTCTCTTAAATATATTATATCTAAAAAAACGTCAGTTTTTTTATTATTACAATAAGTCTGTCAATAAAACAGCAATGTTTGTCATATATAAAAAGTCCCATCCATACCTCATCCTTGTTTGAATCATCCTGTTTCATACTGAAAACATGATTAATTTTTTCCTAAATTAGAACATTATAATTTACAACAACAAATTCTCTAGAAATACTGTGGACCATATTTTTTGCCTATTTGGTCTGATAGAATTGCATCATTGGCAATACACATATGCAAATACGCGAAGGAATTAGTCTATCTAACCTAGGCCCTTTTCAATTAGGTTGACCAAAATTCCCTACCCTCTCAGGAATCAGTCCAGCGCCTTCCATTGAAAGTCGACCAGGCTTCCACTGAATTAACGTGTAGATATTTTAACATTTTCTTATTTTTTTAAAAGGTAGTTTTGTGGAATTCTTGTTAAATGACAAAAAAATAAAGTTCAGTCTAAAGGACCACGTAATGGGCTTATGAGGAACTTTCTGTCCATTAAACTAATATATTTTTGATAGATATATTTTTAGCCTTAATAATTGTAATTTACTATACTTAAATATTAGTCTTTACTCTAACCTCTTAATTTCTACATTGGATATTCGACCTTAGGCTATTCTAAAAAAAATTATAAAGAATATGTAAAATGATTTGTTTATTGTTTTTTTTCTTCTAAGCCTATACTTTTTAGTTGAAACATGACATCATCATAAAATACTGTCATATCATATAAAAAACAGATTTTTGAAAAGTTTTTTTTTTTCACATACCAGGTTATAATCCGAGAGCGTTTAAAACCATCAACCATATAATAAATGATTAACACATCAAGTATTCTTTGTTCTTGAATTACATTAATTACAGAGTGTTCTTTGTTAATAATTTGCTCTAAAAGCATACTCTTTTTCATTTAATTCCAGAGACACATCTTATAAACTCATAGTAAAAGTATATACACATTAGTTCAAAGTTTCAGATGCAGATTGAAAAAACCAGAAATTATCTTAATATAATATATATATATTAGGGGTTGTTCTTATTTTTCAAATGTTTGAAATGTTAGCCATTGAGTGGATTTTCTGTTTCTTGGTGATAAAGAAGACGACATACAAAGTTTGAACAAAATCGGTCAACATTACGAGGTCGCGCAACGAGGTCAAAGTTTTAAAAATTTAGTAAAAATATAGTTTCCCGCCAATTTCTTCAAAATGGTGGACGTTACAGACTTCAATAATAATTATTAATTTAAAGGAAATCTAATTTACTACCAGACGTATGTTTGATGTTTTTTAATAAAACAAAGTTTTCAGTAAAAACAAAGCAAGAAAGGGAGTGAGTATTGTTAGCTTATTTCATAGCTTTTTGTATCAATTAACTTCACTCGCCTGTAGAAGATGACTTGTTCGCTTCAGAGTAAAATAGTACTTTTAAGTTTAGTAAAACTTTAGATGATAAATCCAAAAATGACCTTGGTTGCATTCTATCAGTTCAGAATTCAGTACAATCTGAGTTTACATCATATGATTCAGAGCCTGTATTGACCTATAAGAAATCGATTATGAAAAAAATAAATAATAATTGTTTCTTAGATTTGCGTCAAGGTATCCTCTCAAAATTTTACTTTGTCTCTGACGCATACATAATCCATTATATGCGTCATTTTGTACGCAAAATAGGCTTTTTTAATGTACATATAACTCTCTACTTATTAAACTCACATGATTTAGTATACCAAAATATTAAAGCTGGTTAACCAAGCTTTCATTTGATATGTTTGGTGTTCTAAAAATCGCCATACTTTAAGAGATATAAGCAAATACGTACTGTCCCCAAAAATTGATCTTTTGATATGAGAATATACGATTACCATTGGTAACGCCAGTTAGTGTTACCTGGATAGCAAGAAAAAAGAAGGGAGAGAAGGGAGGAAAAATACCCCCTCCCTTCTCTTTCTCTTTCTATCCAGGTAACACTAACACTTACCAGATGGTAATCGTATATTCTCATATCAAAAGACAATTTTTGGGGGACAGTACGTATTTGCTTATATCTCTTAAAGTATAGCGATTTTTAGAACACCAAACATATCAAATGAAAGCTTGGTTAACCAGCTTTAATATTTTGGTATACTAAATCATGTGAGTTTAATAAGTAGAGAGTTATATGTACATTAAAAAAGCCTATTTTGCGTACAAAATGACGCATATAATGGATTATGTATGCGTCAGAGACAAAGTAAAATTTTGAGAGGATACCTTGACGCAAATCTAAGAAACAAATTATTATTTATTTTTTTCATAATCGATTTCTTATAGGTCAATACAGGCTCTGAATCATATGATGTAAACTCAGATTGTACTGAATTCTGAACTGATAGAATGTAACCAAGGTCATTTTTGGATTTATCATCTAAAGTTTTACTAAACTTAAAAGTACTATTTTACTCTGAAGCGAACAAGTCATCTTCTACAGGCGAGTGAAGTTAATTGATACAAAAAAGCTATGAAATAAGCTAACAATACTCACTCCCTTTCTTGCTTTGTTTTTACTGAAAACTTTGTTTTATTAAAAAACATCAAACATACGTCTGGTAGTAAATTAGATTTCCTTTAAATTAATAATTATTATTGAAGTCTGTAACGTCCACCATTTTGAAGAAATTGGCGGGAAACTATATTTTTACTAAATTTTTAAAACTTTGACCTCTTTGCGCGACCTCGTAATGTTGACCGATTTTGTTCAAACTTTGTATGTCGTCTTCTTTTATCACCAAGAAACAGAAAATCCACTCAATGGCTAACATTTCAAACATTTGAAAAATAAGAACAACCCTAATATATATATATATATCAAACTTGTTGACGTTCGCACAAAATTGTCGCTCGTCGTTCATTTGTCGTTCGCCAAATGTTATCGTTCGTTTGTCTTCGCATTCTAAGTGATGACGTTTTTTAGAAAGAAATTTCTGAAAAAAGTGATTACGTTCTTTTAGAAAGAAATTTCTGAAAAAAGTAATAACGTTTTGGATAGAAAGATTTTCTGAAAAAAATGATAACGTGTTTTTAAAATATAAATTTCTGAAAAGTGATTTAGAAAGGAAATTTGTACCATGAAATTTAAAATCTTTGTCTTTTTTTGGCGCCAAAAAAGAAGGAATTTTCCTTATCGTTCGTCGTTCACGAACAACGAACGACGTCGTGAACGTCACAAATGAACGAGAAATCAACAAGTCTGATATATATATATATATACAGGGAGTACACGTATAATCCGGACTAACTTTGATCGGTTATGTCGTCTTTGTTTTTTGAGATATTGCAACGCACATATGTACGTTACTGCGCTTGCATCTTATCTATCTGCCAAAAAAACAGATTGAAAATCAGTCAACATTTAGACATGGAAGAGGAGAAAAGGCATGCGATGTTCGCTTCCTTCCGTGCCGGAAGGAGTCCAAAGGAGGTGATAGAGTTCTTCAACTACCCCAAGTCGACCGTCTACGACCAGTGGAAGGCTTGGAACTCTTTCAAAAAGAATTATGCTCATCGCAAAAAGCGTTTTCGGTCCCTGGGGGCCACCTGGACCGACAAGTTTGTCGCCGAGGTGAAGAGGAAGGTCAACGAGGACGGCACAAGTCCTACGCTTAGTTGGCCGCCGAGATGGGCTGCTCCAAGCAGACCATCGCCAACACCATCAACAAGGACTTGGGCTACAGTTCGTACAGGACTCGGCTCACGCCCACAAGTCGAGGTAGACCCAGGCGTGGCTGTTGGAGAACCTCCCTACCACTGGAGCCTGGACTTGTGGCCCCCCAGCTCCCCTGACTGCAACCCCCTCGACTATTTCTTCTGGGGCATGGTCGAGAACAAAACCACAAGCACGCTCACAACACCCTCGACTCCCTCAGGGCCGCCATCGTGGAGGAGTTCGCCAATATGAAGAAGGACGTCGTCGCCAAGGCCTGCGGCCGCTTCAGGCACCGCCTCGAGATGGTCGTCGCCGCTGATGGGGCTATATTAATATATATATATATATATATATATAATATATGATATATATATATATATATATATATATCTATATAATATATATATATATATATATATATAGTGTGTGTGTGCCTTATTAAACCAAAAAAATGTTGGAAAATATTTAAATAAATAGTTATCAACATTTCACATTAGTCAGGATATACATGTACGCCCTGTATATATATGGGAAGCAAATTTTATGATAAGTTACAGCTAGAAAGTAGTTACGGCTCTCTTTCCTCTTAAAATGACAAAATAAAGCTTATATATTATAAACATTGCTCTAAATTAAGTTTTGAGAAGGTTCCTAATTGTTTTGATCCTCTCATTTTTCTATATAAATACCAAATATCAAGGCTTCAGTATTTTCCATTCCATAAGCACAAATTTATATATCGATGGCATCACCCATTGGACCAGATCGCCATTTGTTTTTGCATAGTCTTCTTGGTGTTTTTAACAATCCCAAAAGCATTCATGAATCATAACTTTTGGTGTTGAATGAAGTGGAAGAACAATAGAAAAACAAGAAATTACTTTCTACTGTCTACATGCATTGAGGTGCACAATAATCAACTCACTCTTAGTGAATGAAGCTTCCAAATCACATGTTGCAGATTCATGGATGCAGTGCCTCCCACTGCCCATAATTTGTTTGATCTTCTAATTTAATTAAAATAACATAATCATAACCGAACATTAGGACTTAGCAAAAAAGTCTTGTTATGCTTAGGAATGTTGGGTTTTCTTTTCTTTAGAGCATGGTTCCCAAACTTTTCAGTCCGCGACCCCCCCCCCCCCCCCCCAAAACGATTCCTGAGATTGGTTACCCCCACTATCTTCTGAGGTGGCGGAAACCTAACAAAACTTGTACATAGGTCACAAGCATTGTGGCGTCTCGCGACCCCTCCCTGACGTCTCGCGACCCACTTTGGGAACCCTGCTTAGAGCACCAAAATATGTCTGTATATGTGTTGAATCAATAAAAAAGTGATTTTATTTCGTTTTAAAAACGATTTTAAAAATCAACCTGCGTTGAATGAAAAAGTAACTTACAAAAAGTGACAAAGGATAAAAATATAGCCATATAAAATATGACTTATGATATCATGAATGACACATTTTCAAAATGTCTTTGCTTACGAGAAGAAACGGATGAAAGTTTTTTCTTCATTGTATCCTATTTTTGTTTTGTTTTTGCCTATATGGTTCGATAGAATTGTATCCGACAGGATATAAATAAGCATGAATTAATCAGTCTATCAACCCTATAAATCTTATCAATGAGGTATACCAAAAATGACCATCCCCTCTCGAGATTCGAACCTGCGCCCTCAACATTGAGAGTTGAACACGCCTAACGCACACGGCTATCGCACTCCCTTTTGTCATTAAATATACTACATGGGTAGATATTCAAATATATGGCCCATAAATCAATATTGTCTAATTAAACATGATCAATTTGCATCCTTTTGTATTTCAAACACTAAAAATAATTATTAGTTATAAAATTAAGAAACTATTTTTTTAATCACGGTTTAGATCATGGAATAAACCCCCGACCTAACTAAGGTACTCAACTGATTAAAAAATCACTCTAATTAAATATCTTTGGATGATGTATCGCTTGTAAAAATGACTTCCCCATTTGGGAAACTTTAGCTGTCTTGAGAATAAAATAAAGGAAATACTACAATGTTATCACCAGACAAATTGCCAAACTATGCTATGTTTCACAAAAGTAATCCCTTATAACGATCTCATTCTGTATTACGTTGTTATTTCTGCCATTTTTCTAATCATTAGACTTGGAATTTAAACACCTTTGACCATTTGAGGCTTCCTTCCTCTTTTTTTTTTTTTGACACAGTTCATGAATATTGATATAATATATACTATATATATATTTATATTTATATAGCAAAGGAAAATATATACATAAAACGAGGATTGTATTTAAATTTTTTTGTGTCAAATTTAAGCGTCACATGTGCACCAACGATATAAAAATACATATGAATGAAATTGATAAAACCACCTATAAATGACAATTGACGGATTAAGGACATGAATATTTGAAATCTTTGTTTCATAGAATTTCAGAATATATGAAGGTTTTTCGATAATGAGATAAATATTTTATGTTGATAGGTTTCGAAAAAGACGCCTTATTTGTTATTGTTATATGAGATAGTACAACGCATACAGATTATTAATGGTGCTTCACTTTCGACGATGCTTCACACAATCCCTTTTATATGTATATTGTTTTTGTATTTGAGGGATCAAATAAAAAGTATTTTGATTTATTCCCTCTGCTTCTATTTCTCCCCTTTTTATAAGTGAGAGCAATAAATATTGGCCCTATCAACAAGACAAAATCATGCAATGGAATAGGCTTATCTTGATGTGAAAAAAGCGAAAAACGAGACCACTGCCTCTGTAAATGTCCATTAAACTTACTTGTTTTGGCATATAACACATTACTCAAAGCAACCAACGTGGATTAGACTGCAGATATCGTGGGCCTGGAGACAAACAGTTGCAAAGTTATAGCAGTACTTTTCAGTCCAAAGATTGATGATGACTTGAAAGTCTCGTTTTTTCCTATATCAAGCGTTCGGAGTAGAGGTGGACTGCTTTGTTATGTTAAATGGCGATATTTTAACGATAGTTTATATCTATATATATATATATATATATATATATATATATATATATATTATATATATATATATATATATATATATATATATATATATATATATATATACAGGAATAGAGTGGGAAGAATTTATCCACCGGGACAATTATGCCCTCGCCGGCCTTATACAGGCCCCAATGTACCATTAGGAGGCTGTCAACGGCAGTTTATGTTTCCGGTACTCCCTGTGGCCACTCCGCCCCTGTTTATTATAATATATATTCTATATATATATGTTATATATATACTATATATATATATAATAATATATATATATTATATATATTATATATTGTGAGCGTTCAGCTTTTTTTGCGTTCAGCGTTCCGTTCAGCGTTCAAAAAAAATTGCGTTCCGTTCAATGTTTTGCGTTCAGTTCCGTTAGCCGTTCAGCGTTCAAATATTAAAACAGAATTTCCAAAAAAAGTACTGCTTAGTGATGACGTTTTTTTTTAAGAAAAGAATTCCAAAAAAGTACTGCGTAGTGATGACGGTTTTTTTTAAAAGAATTTCCAAAAAAATTAATGCGCAGTGATGACTTTTTTTTTGAAAAGAATTTCTAAAAAAAGTACTGCGTAGTGATGACGTTTTTTTTTTAAGAATAGAATTTCCGAAAAAAGTAATGTGTAGTCATGACGTTTTTTTAGAAAAGAATTTCCGAAAAAAGTAATGCGTAGTGTAGTGATGACGTTTTTCCGAAAAAAGTCCAAGAAATGTTTTGAAAAATTGAACGCTGAACGAAAAACTCTTTTTTTGCGTTCACGTTCAGTGTTCAAAAAAAGTTGCGTTCCGTTCAGCGTTACGTTCATTGAACGTGCGTTCAGCTGAACGCCGTTCAATTTTGCGTTCCGTTCACAAGCCTGTATATAATCAATCTTATCTTGTAAACTCCTAATAACTAATATCAAATTAAGTTCCCGTGAGGTGGGGAATATCTATTATCTAAACAAACAAACAACAAGTTATCTTATATAATTAAATCGCGTACTTTGATAGCTACAACTGAATACATGAGTAGGAGCATGTTGGTTTTCTTTGTTACCCTAAATGCTTGCAACGACTTTAACAATTAGCAAACAAAGTCAAACAGTCAAAAAGGAAGTTCAATGCTTTTGAGAAAAAGCAAAAAAAAGAGTTCCGCAAATAATGTTGCTTTAGGAATGCTTTTAATGGGTTCATGCCTGTTTATACTGGCTTACAATACATGAATTGGCTCTCAGAGCTGCTTTGTTGTAGTCAGTATTGTTATAGACCTACAGCTACTACTATAATAACTACCATTATTATTATTATTATTTATTTCAAAAGGCAAATAATCCCTGGGGTGATAAACATCACATTCTTTTATCTGGCCATATTTATATAAATAATGTCGAAACACATGACTGCCTACTCCTCTGCACATCCTTCAAAGAACCAAAGGCACTGATGATGCCTTTTTTCGCGGGCAACAACAATGGAACATCCATTCATCAGACTGGTTATCAAAATTGTCATCAGAGGCCTCTGGAGGGGACGTCTCAGAAGAAAAACTTGTATTGAATAGGCACTGAGAGATGTTTTGCTTTTGTTTAATATATACACACATTTGCATCAAATTAAACCTCTCCATTTGGCTAGAATATTAGCTAGTATTTAAAAACATTCCATAATAGTATTTTCTTTATTATCGTACTTAAAAAGAACAGAGAGTTTACGATATAATGTTACAGCTCCCCACGTTGCTCGGTCATGGAAGAGCTCAAGTGTCCAATAAACATCTGTAGGTCAATATGAGATCTATTTCAAGAGGAGATACGTATTGATATTATTGCACTCTGACAAATGCGTGTATTAATATGTATAGTGACCACGGGCCTATGTAATAACTATGTACATACTTATCAGATATTCAGTCCACATTCAGAGCTCTTTGGCGACTAAGACGGCCAACTATTTAATTGTCTTGGGAATAGAAAAAAAGGAAGTTCTGCCAATAATGTTTAGTAATCTCATCATTGGATGCTTTATTTCATAAAAAGTATTCCCTTAAATGACGTCACTGGACATTACTTTGTTATTCTCCTTTTTCCCCTCAAAATCTGATAATTATACTTTGATTACTCAAGGGATAACACGTATTCCGTCCATAGAGACATAAAGACATACACCGTGCGGAAGCAAAAAAACGGAACCCACTTTAAATGCTAATATCTCACTAATTCAGAAAGATATTGGGGCTGTTTAATTTCTACAGAAAGTTCCGAATCTTTCCACAAGATGCAGCTGAGTTATGTAGCTTGCTTAGTTATTAAAATGGAATCAAAAGGCAACGAGTGTCAGATCTACTCCATGCACAAGTAGTGTGGTGGAGATTGTTAAGATTATTGGAGTCAGCAAGACCATGGTGTACGACACCAGAAAAAGCTTGAGGCCGGGGACAGCTTGGAGAGGAAGCCTGGTAGCGGTGGTCACAAAAAAATCTTGACAGATGAGTTCCTGTTAGGCTATTTGCTGAAATTGAAGCCGATCAACGAATCCATTAGAAGTTAGCCAAGGACCTCAATGTGGACGAAAGATCCATTAGGAATGTTGGGGTAAGCTCGGCAGGTTCAGCTACATCCGTCGGAGGCGTAAACTGTTGTCTGCCTCGGCCAAAGACAGCCGGATGATGCCTGGACAACAGCTCATCAACTGGCTGAAGAAGAAGCCTTCGTCGACCATCCCGTCTTCTCGTATAAGAAGAAATGGACGGTGGACCAAAGCCGAAACGCCAGGAATGATGGTACCTTACCTATGATGGTGAAGAGGTCCTCCCAGTAAATCAGACCAAGCACCCCGCATCCGCCATGGTACTTGGAGTCGTGACAACGAATGGCAATAGGATGCCTTCCATATTAGTTCCCTAAGGGCCTCCGGCTTGTGTGGGCTAAGGATTACCTGGAAGTGATGAGGGGCATTGTAAAGCCCTGGATGGATGCAACATCCCTGATGGCAATTACTGTTGGCAACAGGATGGAGTCTCGGGCACAAAGCTAAAGCTGTACAACAATGGTGTTGGGAGAATTTAGCAAATTTCTGGCCAGTCAACTTCTTGGCCCTGTCCTCACCCGATGCGGCAACTTAGGACCATGGAATCTGGGGCTTTGTGGAAAGCAAAGCCTGTGCAACTCCTCACCCGGGTGAGCGCCCTGAAGGCCTCTGTGGAGAAGGAGTGGGCCGCCATGTCAGAGGAGCACGTCCGTAAAGTGTGTCGGGCCTTCCGACTCGTCTGGAGGCCATGGTGGTGCAAATAGTGATCATTTTGAAAATGATTACTTAATACTGTCTTACTTAATAATAAATAGTATTAGTGGACATCACGAAAAAGCCCCTAATAGAATGGAGAAGAACGGTGGCCTGCAGCGAGATATTTAAGTGGCTTTCATGGGCTCGGATCTGACAAATCGAATAACTTCAAAACTATCTCCAGTTTGGGGTTCCGCCCAAAGAATAATTTGGCACTATATCCCAAAATTCAAAGACGATTCAACACTGGACGTAATAAGAAGAAACGCTGATAGAAAATATTTCTTTAGTGGTCTTGGCAATCCGCATGACCTTGAGGAATCTGCAATTAAGAATGGCATCTTCACGCGTCATGACATCAAACCCGGGAGCCAATTTGATGTTGGTCGGTTCAAATTCCCACTATTGAGGTCTTCAAAGGAACATACACTGCTTACTCCATGGCATCTAAAAATGAATGTTCAGTCAGATTCAGACATGGCTGACAGAACCTGTCAAAAGTTTTTAGACCTCCTCGATCTCCCTGAAAGATGGAGGAAAAATATCCTGAGGTCATTGGCAAAAATTGCTGATGGAAGAAGGTTTACGGCCCAACTTCAGGTCTCAGCGGATCTGATTAGATTTTACAGGCCCTGCAAGGATTGCGGAACCCTATATAATAGCATTTTACATGCTTTTGCGGATTGTAGAGCAGTAAGCATTTTAAACGCTTTGTGGAGCTGAACCTCAGAGGATTAGAAGGAAAATCAACGACAAGTACTGTAAAGTGTTGTACTCTTTGGCTTAAATAGTGGTGGCCGTTCTTCGACTACAAAGGCGATAAACTTTGGAATCCTCAACGCAAAGCCCTCATCGCGAAGAGAATTACAACTAATGAACCTCTTCATCCCTGGGAATTGAAGGCAATTCTTTTATCGGCTGCAGCAAGGTACGCTGCCTTGGACTCAAGATACCTACCCTTTCGACAATTCGTGGACCAGGGCGTCGGAAGAAATTAAATACTTCCCATCGGTAGCACTAAGTCATCGAAAATTTATTAGAAATTTTAAAAAGATTTAAAGATTTTAATTAGTTGCCATCTTTGTATATAATTTTACTGTGATATAATGCATTATATTTTTATCAGTAATTTTTATTTGATGTCATTTGTATCATAATCAGTAATTTTTATTAGAACGTTCTCTATTGAGGTAAAAATTTTAAACTATAATGTTATTTGTGTATTTTTCTACGTATTTACCTCAATTTTAAAAACATATTATATCTGTTTTGTGTATGTTTTTAGAGAACTGTGGAATAATAATAAAATAAAAAAATAATAATAAATAGAGGTACATGTTGTACCCCTTGTTGTTTTAGATGAAGTCAACCATTTTCATTAGCAATAAGAATTTTCATTTTTTGCTTCCGCACACTGTAGAGGCCTTATGGATTCTTCAGTGGAATAAGTTTATGTGTTCAATATAAACCAATCTTTCCATCTCTATGATCAACTTATTGAGGACGTAGAACAATTTACTTATTTACATTGAGCACAGGCAACACTGTATATCCTACAGCAGGGGCTGGCAACCCGCATGCGGCTCTTTAAAAGCTGCCTTAGTCTCTCTCTGGACCTTTTCCAAAACTGTTAGGATTTGTTAGGACAGGTTGTTGTTTTTATTGTTGAAAAAAATATATATATATTTATAAAGATGGAGGAAGAAAGAAAATAGGACCACAATGTGCCCCATATGAAGGTTATATAAGGGATTACTTTTTGGTCCATTATGGCTCTTCCAACATTTTGGTTATCGACCCATATCCTAGAGATATAAAGCGTAACAGATATATATATATATATATATATATTGTTCCATTATATTGTTGCTGTTCCGTTTTATTGATTCTCCTCCCGTCTTATTGTAGAAATCCCATTTCCCCGTCTGTCATCACGCCAATATTAGAAATTTTCATTATCTCTACACATTTTAGTACCACATCTACCTCCTACAATCTAAAAGAGAGAAATCTTGTTTTGCCGTATCCATGTACTAAGAACTCGTGTAACAATGGATCACATAATCCTACTTTTATGTATAAATACTCTTAGTTAGAGGGGCTATGATCGATGTAGCCCGTGTCTGATGATTTTTAGACACTGAGCAGGGCAGCTCAAAAACAGCCGGGCACCGAGCCAGTACCCGTCATTTCTGATAGATATATTATATAGATATATATATATATATATATATATAAGATATATTTCTTTGTTCATGATAAATGTTTAAATCGAAATGATTATATATGTTACTTTTATATATGCCAATAAAGTATTTATATATGGCTATAAATTGAATCTATAAAAAAGTCCAATCATCTTCTTTTGCTCTACCTTATAAGCAATGAAAAGGTAAAATTGGTATTATGAAGGATAGTGGTTTGACAGAATGGGTAAAAAATCTTCGACTGTATAAAAGCAAAAAGATTTCATAAATACGGACACAAGTTAAGAAGTGCGTTGACAATAAAATATAACATCAAAATATAAATTAAGATGTGAAAATTTAAACTCTATATATGAGTTTACAAAGTTGTTGTTGTTTGCAGTAAAAAACGGGTTATTACAATATTACAACAAACTCGCAAAAAAAAAAAGATTAGAGTTTACGTAATAATGGGAGTAATCGTTAAAAACGCTTGAAATCATCAAATAGACAATACACAAAAATTCTTAAAACTCGATTTCGTCAATAGGATTTAATTGTCTAAATAAAAAAAGAGTTTAAAGACAAACATATACATTAGGGCTGTTCTTATTTTTCAAAAGTTTGAAATGTTAGCAACATTGTGGATTTTCTGTTTCTTGGTGATAAAAGAGACGACATACAAAGTTTGAACAAAATCGGTCAACATTGCGGGGTTGCTCAACGAGGTTAAAGTTTTAAAAAATTTAGTAAAAGTAGGTTTCCGCAAATTTCTTGAAAATAGTTGGCGTTACAGGACTTCATAATTATATTAATTTAAAAAAAATCTAATTACTACCAGACTTTTTTCTTGAGGTTTTTTTTTTACTAAAACAAAGTTTCTTTAAAAACAAAATAAAAATGGAGTGTGTATTGTTAGCTTATTTCATAGCTTTGTTGTATCAATTAACTTCACTCGCTGTAGAAGATGACTTGTTCGTCAGAGTAAATAGTACTTTTAAGTTTAGTAAAACTTTAGATGATAAATCCAAAAATGACCTGGTTACATTCTATCAATTCAGAATTCAGTACAATCTGAGTTTACATCATATGATTCAGAGCCTGTATTGACCTATAAGAAATCGATTAGAAAGAGAAAGAGAAGGACGGGAGTATTTTTTGCCTCACTTCTCCCCTTTTCTTTCTCTTTCTATCCAGGTAAACTAACAGAATTACCAGATGGTATCGTAATTCTCATATCAAAATCAATTATTGGGGGGAGAGTACGTATTTGCTTATATCTTAAAGTATAGCGATTTTTAGAACACCAAACAATCAAATGAAAGCTTGGTTTAACCAGCTTAATATTTTGGTATACTAAATCATGTCATATAATAAGTAGGAGATATATGTAAATTAAAAAAAGCCTATCTCGGTACAAAATGACCGAATATAATGGATTATAAATGCGTCAGAGACAAGTGAAATTTTGAGAGGATACCTTGACGAAATTTAAGAAACACATTATTTTTATTTTTTTCATTATCGATTTCTCATAGTCAATACAGGCTATGAACATATGAAGTAAACTCAGATTGTATGAATTCTAAATTGATAGAATGCAACCAAGGTCCTTTTTGGATTTATCATCTAAAGTTTTACTAAACTTAAAGAGTACTATTGTACTCTGAAGCGAACAAGTCATCTTCTACAGGCGAGTGAAGTTAAGATACAAAAAAAGCTATGAAATAAGCTAACAATACAGTCCCTTTGGAAGAAATAGAGCCAGCGGATCTTAGTTCGTAAGAAATTTTAACCTTATCGTGCTCGACTGTTTTATTTGTGTATTTACCTCTGGTGGTTTTTATTTATTTATTCCCCCCCCCCCCCCCCCTCACGCTCCAATGATAACTTCTAAGTTGAATTTTTTAACACACAACGCTGATTGTTTTTTAAATAATGAGAAAAGAGCATCCCCCCCGCTTCTAGTCTTTTGAAAATTTTAACCGCTAATGTGAATTCAATAGTGGACTTATCGAAAAGAAAGCAAGTTATCAATCATTTTTTAGACCAAGATCCTGATATTTTATCAATGTGCGACACCAGGGTAGTAGACTCGGTTGAAGAGATGCTTAACATGACTGGCTATGCTGTGGTGCAAGTCCCGGCGGTAAGGCTAGGAGGGAAACATCCTTCCAGAGGAATTTGGTTAGCAATAAAAAAATCCTTTAATCCAAAAGTTATTAAAATTGACAAACGTGGTAACTACGTTATTATCTCTATAACTTGGAATAGATCGGCTATCAAAATTATCTCAGTGTATGGCCCAAATAAAGACGACCCTTCTTTTATGATTACATTGAATCGCTGTTAGCAGATGGTTTGAGTTCGAGAAATGAGGAATTCATCTTGCTGGGAGATTTTAATATGGTCATGGATCAGGAAAGAGATACTAGGGGCTACTTGAATAAAAATAATCCAAAGGCAACTAGGAGAATGAAAGAAATTATTATGAAACATCGTCTAGATGATGTAGCGACAAAATTTAACCCATGCCCGGATCATACTTTTCTTTTAAAACGTGAGGGTAAGATAGTGAAGTCTTCCAGACTAGATTACATATTCGTGTCTCCTGGTCTGTATGCTTTATTAGGAGACTATTGTGTATTACCTCCTCGACAATCAGATCATCTTCCTATCATGACAGAAATAGCTGCTTCAAATAATCCCAACAAGACGCATTGGAAATTAAATGTTAGTCTTCTAGAGGATGATAATACATGCCAAAAGGTAAAAAAAGTTATCGAAGGAATTCTGATTAGACTTGAAAAAAAAGAAATTAGAACATGTTCCCATGCATTAAAATTAGTACTGGACTGCTCCAAGAGAGAGTACATCAAGTTAGGAGTAAGACTTAGCAGGGAGAGAAAAGAGAGAAAAAAGGAGTTAGACCATATAATGTTAGCTGGTGGTCCTAACGAGGATGTGGCAGAGGAAATGAAGAAAATTGATGAGTATTATACGAATGGTTATAAAATCCGAAGTGGCTTTAAAGATCTACCTAAAGAAAACGTTTTGATAGAGAAACTTAGGAAGCAGGAGGTGAACGGAATGGAAAAGAAAGAAGTGAAGTCAATAGTCGGGGGAGGAGGAACTCAGTTACATGGCAGTAAAGTTAAAAATAATGCAATAGTTGATTACTTCCAAAATATTCACAAATGTTGGGAATGTGTAAAGGAGAGCCCCGGGATCTGTCAAAAGTGTGCATCCCAAGGACAAATACACGTAGGTAAGGACTTATACAAATACAGTCAAAAAAAATTAGTAAAGGACACAGTCGACAAATTGGATCAGGAAATTTCGATTAAAGAAATAAAAGACTACATCATTAGTTACAAAAAGAAAAACTGTGCACCAGGACTGGATGGCTTCCCAATGGAATTTTACAAAAAGTTTAGCGTTTTGTTGAGCCCGCTTCTGCAGAAGGTGTATAAAGAGGCTAATGCTCTTGGTTTTCTTTGTAGTCATATCACTAGGGGAAGATTGATTTTGATTCCGAAAACAGGCAAAGATCCGAGACAAATAGGAAATTTGCGTCCATTAACAATGCTTAACACTAGTTATAAAATTTTAGTGGCATATTAGCCTTGAGGATAAGGGATGTCCTTCCTTCTATTATTCATTCATCGCAGAAGGGCTTTTTGAGAGGTAGGTGGATGGATGACGTCATTAGGGGCATAAAAGACTCTATTTCTTCAGCAAAGCAAAATGTACAGGAAATCACAGCGGTGGCAATTGATTTTAAGAAAGCCTTTGATAGTGTGTCTCATGCTTGGATACTAAAAAGCTTAGAGTTGCACGGACTAGGTGAAAAATTTAGATACATGATAGGGCTGTGTTTGAAAAATATCCAAACAAGCTACAAGGAGGACAGTTATAAATTCGATATAAAAAGAGGTTGTAGGCAGGGTGACCCGATTTCCCCATACTTGTTTATTATGGCATTGGATTGGCTTCTAGTGGAACTCAATGTAACCCAAAGTATAAAAGGCGTGAAAATCGGTACGGAAGAAATTAAAGTTGAAGCCTTTGCTGACGACTTAACGATGTTGTTCTCGGGCAGTGAAAAAGACATTAAAGAATCTGCAGAAATTACCTTTGGCACATTAAGGAATTTTTCAAAACTGTCTGGTCTAGAGATTAATGTGGAGAAATCTAAATATATAGGATGCAGTGCTGGGGTATTGGAAGTTATCGGTTTAGAAAAGGTCTCCGTGCTTAAGGTGTTGGGATCCTTCATTTCAATAGACGAAACAGACTGGACCGAGAACAAAAAAATGATCGAAGAAAAGTTAAGACGAGCAGCAGCACTCTACTCGAGTGTTCTGAGCCTCAATCTTCCTGCGAGAGTCTATGTTTGGAACACTTTAATATTGCCCAAGGCCACCCATCTGCTAAGATCTACAGCCTATAGTGAAGAACTGATATCGAGGGTTTTGGAATTAGAAACATTTTTCCTCTTTAAAGACAAACCAAGTCGAATTTTCACTAGGAGAAGAATTGTTCTTGCCAAAAAGTGGGGAGGCCTAGGAATGATATGCTTCAAGAACTTTTGGAAATCCATTCTTTTCGGCTGGTTCAGGCGAATTTTGGATATAAATACAGTGTGGGGAAAAATTATGATTGCGAAAATGAAGTTGTGTGGGGTCTCGCATGGGGATGTGGAAGGATGTGGACCGGGAAAAGTTTTAGATATTTCCGAAACAGTAGGTCATTTCTGGGAAATAAATAAAAAAATTAACCTTGAGCTGTCGAAACAGGTCCTAGAAGAAATGGGTTGGCAAGAACCGGTGAGGGATAACCCTAGACTTTTATTTTTAGCCAATACCTCGGTCAAAAAGAAAATAGCCTTCTTGGGCGAGATTTTTAACAAAAGCCAAATATTCAATGCCAGTGAAGTTTTGGAGAGAGAAGGGATTAGAAGGAACGTCAATTTTAAAAGACGACAGTGTGGCCCGAGGGACTCCTTTTTTAATTACATCAGTAGGGTACAAAATACAAGGCTTAGGAGCTTTTTAGTGAAGGAGGGGGACAAAAAACATTTTTTGAATCAAATGGAGGGTAAAAGTGAGAGATTAGGGTTAAGTTTTACAGCGAAAGATATTATAAAAACACTACAGAACGTTAGTTTTACTTTTTCTACTTATTGGACAAAATATAGGGTGGTGTCCAATACACTGAGCTTCGGAAGCATATATGGGAGAACGCAAGAGGAAAGGGTTTGTTATTTCTGTAAGACCGAGATTGAAACAGGAAGGCATTTTTTATTGGATTGTTTTACATTGAAAAAAGTATGGGATCTAGTCATTCAAAAAATTTATACAAGTTTTGGTCATATTTTAAGAATTGATAGCATTTGTTTTATATATAAAGGTCCTGATCAAACCAAAATAAATTTTATTGTCGCAAAAATTCAAAATCTTCTTTACAAACTCAGAAGCGCTAAAACCCCCCTATCAAAAAATGTTTTTAATTTTGTAAATAGATTATTTGATGATCTCTAGTTTTATATGTTAAATTGTTACGATTTATTTTTATTTATCTCAGATTTGGATATAACGATAATGTTATATTAGTTTAAAATAAATGTTGTACGGGTGTACAAAAAAAAA
>CP045900.1:18463849-18530411 GCA_013387185.1 Caligus rogercresseyi | reverse complement strand
TTTGCGTCCATTCAATGCTTAACACTAGTTATAAAAATTTTAGTGGCATATTAGCCTTGAGGATAAGGGATGTCCTTCCTTCTATTATTCATCATCGCAGAAGGGCTTTTTGAGAGGTAGGTGGATGGATGACGTCATTAGGGGCATAAAAGACTCTATTTCTTCAGCAAAGCAAAATGTACAGGAAATCACAGCGGTGGCAATTGATTTTAAGAAAGCCTTTGATAGTGTGTCTCATGCTTGGATACTAAAAAGCTTAGAGTTGCACGGACTAGGTGAAAATTTTAGATACATGATAGGGCTGTGTTTGAAAAATATCCAACAAGCTACAAGGAGGACAGTTATAAATTCGATATAAAAAGAGGTTGTAGGCAGGGTGACCCGATTTCCCCATACTTGTTTATTATGGCATTGGATTGGCTTCTAGTGGAACTCAATGTAACCCAAAGTATAAAAGGCGTGAAAATCGGTACGGAAGAAATTAAAGTTGAAGCCTTTGCTGACGACTTAACGATGTTGTTCTCGGGCAGTGAAAAAGACATTAAAGAATCTGCAGAAATTACCTTTGGCACATTAAGGAATTTTTCAAAACTGTCTGGTCTAGAGATTAATGTGGAGAAATCTAAATATAGGATGCAGTGCTGGGGTATTGGAAGTTATCGGTTTAGAAAAGGTCTCCGTGCTTAAGGTGTTGGGATCCTTCATTTCAATAGACGAAACAGACTGGACCGAGAACAAAAAATGATCGAAGAAAAGTTAAGACGAGCAGCAGCACTCTACTCGAGTGTTCTGAGCCTCAATCTTCCTGCGAGAGTCTATGTTTGGAACACTTTAATATTGCCCAAGGCCACCCATCTGCTAAGATCTACAGCCTATAGTGAAGAACTGATATCGAGGGTTTTGGAATTAGAAACATTTTTCCTCTTTAAAGACAAACCAAGTCGAATTTTCACTAGGAGAAGAATTGTTCTTGCCAAAAAGTGGGGAGGCCTAGGAATGATATGCTTCAAGAACTTTTGGAAATCCATTCTTTTCGGCTGGTTCAGGCGAATTTTGGATATAAATACAGTGTGGGGAAAAATTATGATTGCGAAAATGAAGTTGTGTGGGGTCTCGCATGGGGATGTGGAAGGATGTGGACCGGGAAAAGTTTTAGATATTTCCGAAACAGTAGGTCATTTCTGGGAATAAATAAAAAAATTAACCTTGAGCTGTCGAAACAGGTCCTAGAAGAAATGGGTTGGCAAGAACCGGTGAGGGATAACCCTAGACTTTTATTTTTAGCCAATACCTCGGTCAAAAAGAAAATAGCCTTCTTGGGCGAGATTTTTAACAAAAGCCAAATATTCAATGCCAGTGAAGTTTTGGAGAGAGAGGGATTAGAAGGAACGTCAATTTTAAAAGACGACAGTGTGGCCCGAGGGACTCCTTTTTTAATTACATCAGTAGGGTACAAAATACAAGGCTTAGGAGCTTTTTAGTGAAGGAGGGGGACAAAAAACATTTTTTGAATCAAATGGAGGGTAAAAGTGAGAGATTAGGGTTAAGTTTTACAGCGAAAGATATTATAAAAACACTACAGAACGTTAGTTTTACTTTTTCTACTTATTGGACAAAATATAGGGTGGTGTCCAATACACTGAGCTTCGGAAGCATATATGGGAGAACGCAAGAGGAAAGGGTTTGTTATTTCTGTAAGACCGAGATTGAAACAGGAAGGCATTTTTTATTGGATTGTTTTACATTGAAAAAAGTATGGGATCTAGTCATTCAAAAAATTTATACAAGTTTTGGTCATATTTTAAGAATTGATAGCATTTGTTTTATATATAAAGGTCCTGATCAAACCAAAATAAATTTTATTGTCGCAAAAATTCAAAATCTTCTTTACAAACTCAGAAGCGCTAAAAATCAAAAATGTTTTTAATTTTGTAAATAGATTATTTGATGATCTCTAGTTTTATATGTTAAATTGTTACGATTTATTTTTATTTATCTCAGATTTGGATATAACGATAATGTTATATTAGTTTAAAATAAATGTTGTACGGGTGTACAAAAAAAAAAACAAGTCATCTTCTACATGCGAGTGAAGATTAATTGATACAAAAAAGCTATGAAATAAGCTAACAATAAACACTCCATTTTTCCTTTGTTTTTACTGAAAACTTGTTTTATTAAAAAAACATCAAATATCGTCTGGTAGTAAATTATATTTCCTTTAAATTAAAATAATATTAAGTCTGTAACGTCCACCTTTTGAAGAATTTTGCGAAAAACTTTATTTTTACTAAATTTTTAAAACTTTTGACCTCGTTGCGCGACCTCGTAATGTTGACCGATTTTGTTCACAACTTTGTATGTCGTCTTCTTTTATCACCAAGAAACAGAATCTACAATGTTGCTAACATTTTCAAACTTTTGAAAAATAGACAACCTATAACATATACAGGGTGATTCACTTAAATTGAGACTCACATATTACAAACTACAATCTTATATTAAATTTTACACAAAGTAATTTTTAAACAAAAATGATAGCACAATATTTATTTACAAAATGTATTTCATTAAATTTTCACATATCCTTCTTTGGCCTTCACTACAGCTTTGAACCTCCTCACGGTGGAGGCAACACAGGCATGAATCTCTTCCTCAGACAAAGAGGCCCAGGCCTGGATCAGTTTCTTCTTTAGAATCTCCACCGATGGCCAGACTTGCTACACACCCTTGTCTCCAGAATGGACTATATGCCAAAGTCCATTGGGTTCAGATCTGGGAGGAGGGAGGCCACAAGTCTGTGTACAAAATGACGCATATAATGGATTATAAATGCGTCAGAGACAAAGTAAAATTTTGAGAGGATACCTTGACGCAAATCTAAGAAACACATTATAGGATACTTTCTTTCGATACCCATAGGTCAATACAGGCTCTGAATCATATGATGTAAACTCAGATTGTACTGAATCTTCATTGATAGAATGCAACCAAGGTCATTTTTGGATTTATTCCCGTCCGACGTCACTTCCTTAAAGTACTATTTTACTCTGAAGCGAACAAGTCATCTTCTACAGGCGAGTGAAGTTAATTGATACAAAAAAGCTATGAAATAAGCTAACAATACACACTCCATTTTTTCTTTGTTTTTACTGAAAACTTTGTTTGAGGAAAAGATTCAAACTGTCTGGTAGTAAATTTATTTCCTTTAAATTAATAAGCTTATAAGTCTGTAACGTCCAAAGGAAGAAATTTGCGAAAAACTTTATATTTTTACTAAATTTTTAAAACTTTGACCTCGTTGCTACCTCGTATGTGACCGATTTTGTTCAAATTTGTATGTCGTCTTCTTTTATCACCAAGAAACAGAAAATCTACAATGTTGAACATTTCAAACTTTGAAAAATAAGAACAACCCTAATATACATATACTGCACCACCTCCTTGGATGATGGTGGGGCGAAATCGTTTGCAAGAAGGGAACTTGTAATCATGATTAAATGTAGCTATGATCCTAGGGGATAAAAATGGTATTATATTTTTTAATGTGTATTACATTCTAATTGGTCCCTGAGGGAAAAAAAAGACTTTAACAAGCAATAAACATAGAAAGAAGGAAAAAAAGAAGGAGACGAAAAGGGTTATTTAGGATTGATAGTTGATTTATTTAGATTGTGTTGTAAATAATTGTCAAACAGTGCGTAATTTCTCTGGCTTAAAATAGCGATTTTGGTCATCACTAATTTTCTGAAAGCAAACATAATTAAAACAACATTCAATCATAGAGGTATAAAGATATTGAGACCTTCTTCCCTCCAATTAGCAAAGAAACATCGTTCAGCTGTATTCTGGATACAAAGACGTATTTCTCTGAAGAATCCATAGAGATATAAAGATATAGAGAGCTTATTCCCTCCAATAGCAGCGAAACATTGCTCAGCTGTATTCTGGACATAATGACGTATTTCTCTGAATAATCCATAGAGATATAATGATATAGAGAGCTTATTCCCTCCAATAGCAGAGAAACATCGCTCAGCTGTATTCTGGACACAATGACGTATTTCTCTGGAGAATCCTATAAGCTCTCTATGTATTCAATCCTAGATAACCCTTTCGTTTCCTTCTCCTCTTTGTCGTCCCTCTTTGTAGGTTCATTTTTTCTACTCACTTAATATCACATGACTCTGAAAGTGCTAATGAACTCTGAAAGTGCTCTGAAAGGCTGAAGGAGTCTCAGCAATGTATTTTGCTCAGTCATCTGAACTACTAGCTTGGAAAATGTCTAGCTAATCCGCTTCATTGGCATGTTTAGGACGCCCCCATCGAGTCCAGGACTGGGTCTCTGTAGAGTCTCTCTGTCCAACAAGGGTAACGTGGCCCGTTGGAACGCCTTCACGATATTGAACACATGTGGTGATCTGCGCAAGCGTTAACAAAGGATATGGCGAAGCCTTTAAGAAATATATTGGTTGTAGCTATATTAAGTAATTAGGTGTTTTTATCGTTTTCTATTGTGTTTTTAAAAAAATATCGGTTAAATTTTATCATTATTTATTTTTTATTAATTAAATTTTGTCATTATTTTATTTTTATTAAATAAATTTTATCATTATTTATTTTTATTAAATAAATTTTATCATTATTTTATTTTTATTAAATAAATTTTATCATTATTTTATTTTTATTAAACAATTTTATCATTATTTTATTTTGTATTAGATAAATTTTATCATTATTTTATTATAAATGTTTTTGTATCAGCTAATCCTTGCTAATTAGTTACTTGGATAAAGAAACTAGAATGAAATAAGTAATAACACATACACACACTAGACATGGTCACGTGCTTTATTCGGAATATATAAAATACATAACGCAACCTCAACTTTAGGGTCTTCATACGACCTTGTTTTTATTATTATTCAGCGGAAGTGATTTGAATATATTCTTTTTTGATTACATAAAAAAGAAACTAGCGTTGCATACTTACGCATAGTACCAATGGATAGGGTGTCTAATATCATGGAAGGCTTTACAATGTGACCAATAGCATAGACAAATGGCATCAAGAAAGAATCCCAGGGTTTATCATAATAATAATGAAACTGAGGGTTTTTTTTAAATCTCATATGTCACTTTTATATTTTGACATGTAGTAAATTGGATGAAACATTAATTCTAAACAGAGATATCACTTGATTTTATTGTGAAAAGTCTGATTCGTTTATATAACCATAATTAAACTAGTATTTATAGATCTCGAAAATCCAGTACGTACAGACCCCCTCCAATCCAAGAAACAGCTGTAAAAAAACAATAATTATCTAATGACGGTGTTCTTACGTAAAATGTAGGATTGTTTCAATATAAAATGCGCATTGATAGTTAAATCAAACGTATTATGAAAATAGTTTTTAAGAAAATCATGAAACAATGTTCATTTTAATTAATCAACTTTCCGTATTCACTTCATAAAGTTATCTGGAAAGCGACACTCTTTGTCCTTCTGTATTCAATTACATCCACTCAATGCTATGCAAACCCCAGCCATGTACCTATATTGATCGACCTAAGATGACTTGTTTGTTTATGATTTACTCAAAGGTTTACCACAAACAAGTCCAAACTTGTTTATTCAGTTGGTGGACCAAGGAGATATTGGGCAAGTTAGCAGTTTTTTCGTATATTATAAATGTCATTAAGAGAAGGGGGAAATATATATATATATATATATATATATATATATATTTTTTACTAGTTTTTTTTAGTGCCCAAAAGAACTTACTCATACTTTACCAAAAAAGAAATGTTTTTGTACTGAGGGAAAAGTGAGAACACGGGCTGTTATTTTTATTGTTGAAAAAAAATATATCGTTTTTTTAGCAGGGGCAAATCAGTGATTTGGAAGCACTTGTCGAGTTTGGAGTGATCATGAAGATTAGTTGTCGCGTTCGAGGTGATTGGTTTCAAGTCCACTGTAAAGACGGTGAGGAGAATTTTGGATTTCATGTCGTATTTTTTGGGTTGATTTATTCTTAAGTATTGTTGAAATAATCATACTAAATATTGCTACTTAGAAAATATATTTTTATTTCATTACACCTAAATATATTTTTATTTAACAACAAATTAAAGAAGATATGCTATAGTAAGAACACGTAAATAATATATATATATATATATATATATATATATATAACTTACATCTAAATTACACATAGCAGTTTCATAAAATACAATGAATGAAGAAATATTATAGTTTTAATATATGAATATATATGTAACAGTAAGAACACGGAACTAGGGAGAACAAAACATAGGGTTCATTAGTGATTGTTTTGAGGCTGCCCATATAGCCATTGGTCCCCCGATGACCAATATACGCTTACAAAACTGCCATAATTGTGAATTGTATGGCCCAGTGACAAGGTTTGGTTAGAATCACAAATATGGCATAGTTGTTGCTGGTGAAACCATATTCTTTTTTCTTTTTTTTTATCATTTCTTAAAGTAGTCCTTAGAATATAAAATATATAGGACATCTATTTGTACAAATTTTGGCCACATTCAATCATACACGGACAGTAAATGTTTCTCTGGGAGGGAATGGAAAGGGGAGGTTAAAAGTACTGATAAAAAACAGACACAAAAAAACAAGAAGGCAAACAAGAATTTGGGAAATTTAAAAACACATAAAAGCAGAGTAAATTTTATTACCAGGAGACAAGTTCGAGGCAGAAGGTTTATTTTGTCGGTCGCTGAGGTAACCGTGGCTTCATAGCAAACCAGAAGGAGGGTTTCCATCGCTATGAACCGCTTTTCCACTTCAACCCTTGTCCAGTCCCTGTTGGATATTAAAAATCTTGTCCAAAAGTTTGTCCAGGCCCAAAGGAACCCCCGTTTTCTTTGTGCGTGCTGCGTACAAACTAAATAAAATCTTGCAGACAGCTTCTTCCATCTGGAACTGATGTTTCCGTTGTGGTGAAGTAAGAACGAGCCATTCATCAACTCTGAGGTTTTCTCCAAATACGTTCTTGATGCGATCTGTAGCCAACTTCACTAGAGGGGCTATTCTGTCACAGTCTAAGAAAAGGTGTCTAGAAGTTTCTAAACTCTGGCAACAAAATGTGCATTTTCTTTCGTCTATATTCTCCATGGATTTGTTAAGAAAAAGCGACGAGGTCGCCATCCTATAGCGAAACCATTTCTCCGCCGAGCTCAAAAGAGGGTTTCTAAAAAGGGTTCTGGAACCTCCGAGAACGTCCTCCATCGGGGTACATTCCAAACGCAAAAAACGATTGCGAACGAGGAGCTCCGAGTGATCTTTGACAAAGCTCTTCTGATGGTTTTTTTGAATTTCGGAAAGATGTAAGCATTCGATTGCAATGTAAAAGGGGTGGGGGGATCCATGAGTTTGTAGAATGCTTTTTTGTAGTTTTCCTTATCTTAGTTACTTGTAGGAACGTTTTTGGATTATTTCCTGTTTCATCTCTGATAACTTGTCCCACAGATATTAACTGATGGGATACTAAGAATTCGTCCCTTGTGTTTAACCTGCTGTTGAAATTACAGGGTTCGTGATATCCATATTCTTCATTGGTTGTGGGTTTGAACCACCTATGCAATTACTGGATAATAATCTGAGAAGAAACATTCAACCATCTACTTGAAGACGTCAGTAATGTAGTTAAAATGGCTGCCACGAGAAGTAAATAATGAAATATGAAAAACAAACTTTTAGGTTTATTTTAGTATCACTGGTGTTGTTTTGCAATTTTTCGTTGCATATACTCCATAGGGCTTGGTATTTAAACTTTGACTGTTCTAGAGATAATAGTAATTCCTTCCCTCTCTTCTTGGTTTCATCAGCTGCCCACTCTGACATTGCTCTTCCTTCCTCTTATTCAGTCAATTGTGCACCAAGTTATTACGAGTTAGGTCGAGGATTCGGATCCTCAAGTTAAAATATGAATGTGACCCTCGAAATTTGATATTTCAAATAAAAATGCTTATAGAATGCTAATGCATTTCAACTGCAACATAAAATATATATTTGTTAAAATGATATCCCATTAATAGTACATCAATTTTAGACTTAAAATTTAATTTTATGAATCCATTTTTGAAAAATATATGATATATATTTTTTTAAAGAAGCCAAAACTTGTATTATAACTTTTATTTTTATTCAAAAGTGTTTGCATTTGAGCATTTTATTTCCATAATTATAAATATAAGGCTGAAATACACTTGCATCTATATACAAAATATCCGATCTTATCGAGTATATTTATTTAACGTAACGTCAGATATGGCATTGATTATTATTACTGTTGTTTTTTAGGTGATAAGTATAATTGAACTCAACAGTTGACTTTACTGACCCTTGTTCTTCCTCTTTAGGAAGAACTGATTGATTTTCTCTCTGATCCTTCCTTTTTCGAAGAGAAATCCCTGAATCTCATCTGAAGGGATCGGCCAGTGAGCAAAGAGGGTTTCTTTTTCGTTTATTATATATTTCAGTATAGACTGGTTTTTATCAACAACCAAATAATTAGAACAATGATGTCACGTTAAATAGATTTCATACAAGTGCATGGTATTCCCTTTCATGAATATATATTGAACTGGAGCAAAAGCAAGCTATTTTTGACCATTATCCTTCCTCATCAAACTTTTTATGCTCACGATCGAACCGAAAATTATACCAATTTTTAACTTAAAACAATAAGTTACTGGCACATAATGTCATACTAATACTAAGCATACTGTTTTTTATGCACGTCAGTTTTGGATTTGTAGGTATTCTCCTATAGGAAATACAACTGGAACCAAATTATATTTACTTCTAAATCTATTTTAATTTTGGAGTCGACATGGATCATGGTACTTTTTATGGGGGGAGGGAAGCTTTAGTTGTAGCATTCTGTCAATCTTTTGAAATAATTTTTGGAACAACTTTTTATATATTTCGCACATCAATAATCAAAAAGAATAATACATTGCAAGCAAATTAAATGATATTACATTATTTTTCATATGCTTACTAATAATAGTTTAAACTCCGAGAAGTTCACAATTAGAGATCCTTAAAAATATTTTTACAAATAATAATATCAGTTAAAGTAATATGATGCTATGCACTAAATTGACATATAAATTATTTTTTTTGCCTACTTTTGACTCCATTATTTATATACATCTATTTATTATATTAATTGGGCATATTCATTCAAATTCTAGCAGATAATTGTAAAATCATTTTAATGTAAATCATGTTTGGAAGTAAAGCGTATTCTTAGGGAAGATGATCAATCGATGAGGATACATACTTTTTCAAATTACTGATTGTCTACATAGAGCGAACCATAGCTCTTCAAAACTATTTAACATTGTATTCTCGCCTCCTTTTAATTACTACCTTCTCAAGAAAATTTAATTGGATAATATGCTATAAAATAGTAAAATCTAATAATATATTAGAGGTATTTAATTACCTTATGAGATACTTTGATAAAACAAAACTGTGCAAAAAAAATAAACCAATAAGCAGCAAAATCACATGAGTTTTGCTAATGCAGTATCTTCGCATTACGTAATACGAAGTCTACATCATTCAAGAACGGCCAACCTGTAGATATGTATGATATAAATCGATAGAGTGATTTAAGGAAGGAAAAAACTGACGATTCGACAGCTGACATGCTTATAGATTAAATGAGAGGATCAAATCAAAGGAGATGATTCCAAAAAAATAATTATAGTTCAAAGTTTATAGCATATAGACTTTTTTAATTTTACAGAAAAGGAATCCAATCCTTGTTAATAACATGTTTATGAGTGATCAAAAATGCGACATATTTATAATATTATCGTTTTTCGCATTTTTGGTTTTTTATTTCAAAAAGTAAATTATATTATTTTTATCGTAAGTTTTTTTACTCTGAGAAGTTAAGTGAGATTTACCACATGTGGTATAACTAGTTGACCAGGGGTCACTTATATATGTCATCACTCTCGCCGCTCCAAATGGAGACATCTGATGTATTATTGTATCCTACACGTTTGATGATCGTGACGTAACATATATTGCAAGATTCACCTGAAGGCTTACCTCTTGATAAGGAACAACGCCCGTCCTCACTGAAACACGAGAAGTTTTGACAAACATAGCCCCTACCACGGACGACGAAGAGGTTGAATGAAGTTCTTCGACCGGCTCAAGAATTTATAATAACACTTTCACGACATTATCGAAACCAAAGGGGATTATTTTTTATAATCTAGAAGTATTTCTTGAATTGAATGTAACTCCTTACTTTTGTGGTACCACTAATGTTTGCTTAGCATTCTATATATTTGATCTATAGGTTTTTTTTTTTTTGTACACCAGTAAAACAATTTTATTCTCATTTATATCTACGACTAGACATTACCAACAAAGCTTTCAAAAAATCAAACTTTATATATAAATTTTAACTAAAGCATTAACATTATAAACTGTAGGGGGGGCTCTTAAGATATTGTGAAAAAAATAAATTTGTATTAATAAAAAACCATTGGTAAAGATACAATATACAAAGGACAGCAATTAGTCAATAATTTTTTATTGTTCTATCGACTATTTCTTTAAAATATGGGGATTCTTTCAGTTCGCAATTTGTATATAAATAACTGGGTCTTTGCCATGATAAATTAACTTTTATCATGGCAAAGACCCCTATAGGTTTCTTTGTCCATAAAAGACATAATGATCTCTAAGTTTCTTTTTTTTACCTTCATATATGAAATTTCAAATCACAGTTATTCAGCATAAAATAATTTACTATCTACTAGAAGTTTATTTCTAAAACTTTCCGAGATAGCTCCACAACACCTTATTTAAGAGCATCCGCCTGCAGAGCCTTTAAAATGAAGGATGAGGTCGAGGAAATAAGATTACATCCTTGAAAATAGTTACATTACTGGTGGGATCAGATTGTGTTCCTGTATGATGGAACTAATTTTTTTTATTCCACAGTTCATAAAAATATATACAAGCATAAAAAACAGAATGTATATAAAAAGATGTTAATGCGTAAAAACATAATTAAACATTTTAGTTTAAAAAATTTAGAGTCAAGAAACAGGCATTCAATTTTATTTAACTGTTTGTGAGGATCTACTTCTACGAGAGGAAGCTTATTTAAGTTGTTTTATTAGCAAAAGTATATGGTTATAATCTTTTAAAAGTTCCTTAGTAAACTTTTGTTATTTTTAAATTTTTCATTCCATATATATAGTATAAATTTATTCATATAGCATTGAATCAGTTACATAAAAAATCTACAATTAAACATTTGGATTCAATTGCTCTTGTTTTTATAAGATAAAGTACAATTAAATGTGAACTATGTACTCACAATAAAATAACAACATATTATATATAATTAAGGCTTAGTTATAACCATAACTTTTGTAAAAAAACATTATTTTTTCCTTATAACCACAAATTAACATATAGGATCTGAATGCATTCGTTGGCTTGGAACCGAGGCCCTACGTCGATATATCAAACTTAAGCCTCCATCCTTTGTGCCCAACAGAGAAGAACAAGTACATGACATTCGTAAAACCGTGGGAGGAGCCATATTGGATCCAGACGATGCGATCAAGGATGTTCTTGACGATAATGATTTTATATCAATTGGTAGGCAAAAGAATGTCAAATTATTTTTTAAATATAATATACTACAATCTTTACCACCTTTCTCAAATAGTTTTAGAAACGGATAGAAATGATCCAAACTAACGCAGGCAGAAATCAAATACGTGCCGGAGCAAATGTAAGTATAAAAGACTGACCTTTCACAATAAACTCAATAAAAGAAGGGGGAAGAATACTACTCAATGGAAGCCATCTTATTTATTTATGACAAAATATTTATTCTTAAAGTTTATAAAACAACAAAGAGAAGAAAGGAATACTTGTTATCCCTTAAAGCCTTCCGTCCAAGTCATAGAGATAAAAAGATATAGATAGCTTATTCCCTTCATCTGTATTTTTGTGTCCATTATAAACAAAAGTAATTTGTATTACGTCATCGTAAGCTGATCATGAGATAGAATCTATCTCTATGATCAGCTTACGATGACAAAGTACATATTACTTTGTTTATATTGGACACACCGAATACAGCTGAACGACGATGTTTCTCTGCTATTGAAGGGAATCAGCTCTCTATATCTTTATATCTCTATGGTCCATGTCTTAGGGAATAGAAATGGCGAAAGTAATAGCCAGTGACGTCATTTTGATTGTTTCATCGGATGAGGCAGCCATTTTAAGTTTCTACACATCGAGAGGATCTTTTTCTTCTTTGAACACCCATTACTTAGTTGGTCTGAACTCAACAACTTGTGTCTTGTTTTTCTTTCATCAAAACATATTTTAGTGCCGGTGGAAAACTAGAGCTACCCGACAACTACCTTCACTTGGACGGTTGTTCCCTCTCAACGGATGATCTTCTCCAGCTTGGAAAGGGCTGCTACAAGATTCGGCTCACAAGGGAGTCTGAAGAAAAAGTGAATGAGGCCCGAAAGATGGTAGAGGACATCGTTAAGGGAAATCAGGCCGTCTATGGCATCACCACAGGCTTCGGAAAGTTTGCACGGACGTTCATTGAATCCGATAAACTCAAGTACGTATTCTTTTTAATATGTATCCATTTGTTTGACGATAGAAATTAGAATAAGATATTTTTTTAGAATTTAACAACAATTTATAAGTGACAAATCATACACTCGATTAGGATCAATATAAGATGAAGTTACTTTAAAATCGTTAGCGTTCGTATTAAGGCGAATCGCCTCCAGGCTTTGTTTGTCGTACTAAGTTAATTTCAGCCCCTTTTGCAAAAGTTTTTTACAACGTAAAATGTTTTAATTACTATTTTTTGTTTGTTGAAAAAACAAGTCCAAATTATTCGAAGTTAAGGATTTAGATAATTAGTAAACAAATTTTACACAAAAAATGAATTGACCTTTGACCTCCAGGTCAGAACACACTCTAATAAAGGCAAGTTGACTTTCAACACTTAATTTCAATATTCTGATTTTTATTTGGCTAATCTTCAAAATGAAAAACGCTAGCGGTGATGTTCAATTGTACATAAAACAGCCCATCATTATTTTAGGTTTATTGTTATGAGGGATGCATTTGTTTAGTCTGACGTCAGAGATGAAATATGTAATTGTTTCAGCTTGGTCATCCAGTCACTGAACAAGGATGCATTGAGTCCCTGAATATTTAATAATAAATAGGCTTTATTATGATCCAAGTTAACAATGTGACGTAAAAAAATAAAAGAAAATAGTCAAGGAGTGCGACAGCTCAATGCGTTAAGGTGTGTTCAACTCTCATGTTGAGGACGCAGGTTCGAATCCCGAGAGGGGAAGGTCAGTTATGGTCTACCTCATTGATTAGCTAATGCTTATTTATATCCAGTCGGATACTGCAATTCTATCGAACCAAATAGGCATACAAAAAGTGTTATCAAATGAAAAAAATCCTGTTTACTTATGAGTTTGCGTGAACAACTAATTATCCCTAATCATAATAGTATAGCCTTATTTCTTTATTGAATGCAGACCAAATTATTTGTAAAAAAAAACCTTGGATGAATGTCCACACAATACTTATTTAAAGTAACAAAAAAAAATTTATATCAATAATCCATTTTTTTTTTCAGTGAGCTTCAAGAGAACTTGATTCGTTCCCACGCCGCAGGAGTGGGAAAGGCACTTACTCCGAATCGTACGAGGATGCTCCTTGCTCTTCGAATCAACGTTCTCGCAAAGGGATACTCTGGAATCTCCCTCAAGGTTCTTAAGCAATTGATAGATGCATTCAATGGTAGGTTTCTCTTAGGGCATTTTGGTTTATTTTTGAAGAAATAAAATTAATGTAATCAACAATAGTCTTTATGGTTAGCAGTTATTTTTAAGGATTAAATTGTTTTGTTCTTCAATTTAAACTAAATAATGGATTATATCTATTATTTCATTTATATATTTAAATATTTTTTAGAGCTAAGTCAGTTTTTAATTAAATACAATTTTTTATTCGTTCATCATATTTTTATTTTATTTCTTTACGATTTATTAATAATTTTTATATTTGAAATTGTTGTTTTTATTTTTGATATATTATTATAGATTTTTACTTTTTAAAAGTACTATAAATTTTATTCAAGTAAGATATTATTGTGCTACATAAACATTTAATATGTACATTGAAATTTACAAGTGTATTCATGAGAAACTATGCAGTTTTTACAGGGTATGACATAATTGCATCCATACAAAAAATAAATTATTTAATTTAGTGATAACAAAATTATTTCATATTTAAACTTATTATATATATATATGTATATATATATATGGTAAAAATATTCATTTAATTTTATTATATTTGTTATAATTTGTAAGTTTATTTGAAGAAAACTATGTTTTTTAACAGTTTCGTATATTTTTTCATCAAATAACACATTCTTATTACTATTAGCTTCCTGCCTATCGTGGGTACCGGAGAAGGGTACCGTGGGCGCCAGCGGTGACCTTGCCCCCTTGTCTCATCTTGCCTTAGGCTTAATGGGCGAAGGACAAATGTGGAGTCCAGAAACGGGATGGGGCGAAGCTAAATATGTAACGATACATCATCATTTTGAGTTCTTTTTATATTACGTTTTTGTAAACACAGGTACTCGAGGCGCATAATCTAACGCCGATCAAGCCACGGGCCAAGGAAGGCCTCGCCTTGATCAATGGCACACAGCTCATTACGTCCATTGGCTCAGAGGCCCTTGAGCGAGCAGGGATTGTGGCAAAGCAGGCAGATGTGGTGGCTTCTCTGACACTTGAAGTATTGAAAGGGACTTCTAGAGCCTTTGATAGCGGTAAGTTTAACGCGCATAGAGTCTTTCATATAAAACAATTGGCTAAATAACTTTGGGATTGATTATTTGGAATCATGAAACATCTATCGGATTATTCTAACAATATGTGATGTATATAAATATCAGATAAAAAAAAACATTTTAAAATAATTATTATTAAAATAATATTATTTGGTCAGTAAATAGACAATGAACATGAAATAAGCAAACAACAAACATGGAAAATTATTGCTTATTGTAATGGTATATAACGTGTAAACGTACTGTCAAGCATACAAATCAGGAACATTTTGACCAATATCGTTTTATTGGTTAGAGGCGGTAATCGTAATGATGAATCTCTACGGAGATTTTGTTTATCGCAAACTCAGCTTTTGAAAATTAAAATAAAACGTAACGAATTTGCTCAATTGTGGAATTGTTTCTTGGCCATCATGGTGGACTGATCATGTTTGAAAACTACCGAGGAGGGGACGAAAGTCCATATTGAAAAGATTCTAGGCTTGATAGACTCATTTTAATGTTAGAATGCAATTACACATCCTCACAAACAGAATACCATCGAAACAAAGGGGCACAAAAAGGTCTCTTTGAATGGGATTCACATATATTTTACATGCATCTTTTATGCAGTTGAAAAATTCTTCATAAGTATGTATTAAAAGACGAGATATTGGTCGCATATCTATTAAACTGATGTCATCATTATTTTCAGACGTACATATGGTTCGACCTCATCGTGGCCAGTCCTTGGTTGCAAGCGACTCCGATCCTTACTCCATTCTGAGACTTATCCGTCTGAAATAGCTCGTAAGTTCATAATATATTAAGCACTAAGGCAATTATTAAAATTTTATTCTTAAGGTTGATTAAATTATTTAATGATATACATTTATAAAAGCCGACTAGACTTATTGAAAAAATAGAAGGATAACTTAAAATGGTAGACAGTAAAAAGATTATATATACATATATATGTGGTCCTTCTTTATTTTTTAGAGATCCTTCTTCAAAATCATTTAATAAATTAACTCATCAAATCATTAATGTCATTGTATATTCATGACCAAAAATGTGTATTTTATCTTTTTTCATGCATAATGAAGCGTCAATAATCTTATAATTACTTTTCACGTAATAAAAAATCTTTTCAAACAATAGTTTTTTTATCACAAGGGCGGGTAGAATAATATTTTCCAAAGGTAACGTCATTAAAAACCACCGGTAAGTGAAAAGTCAGCTCTCCTGGCAATATTGGCATACCTTTTATTTAAATATACCTTGATTGATACTACAGATAAAGAATGTAAAAAACAAGTCTATGCAATTAAATATATAATTATTATAAATTACATTAATTTGCCGAAATTAAATGGACAAGGGGAAAATATAACAGAATCAAAACGTCTTTGAAAATTTAAATTCACACCGAAATTTATCATTTTTCGTTTTCTTGAGTTCTTCGTTATCTTTGGGGGATTTGCTTCATGAGTGCGAACAACTATTATAGACGGATTTGATTAAATGAATCATTCAACCTCAACACCCATGATATTGTATAGTGCCAAAAACTAATATAAGCAACTCATACTATTTAATTAAACTTCCAAAGAGAGTCATCGATTTTGTAACCGCGTCCAGGATGCATACACCCTAAGATGCTGCCCACAGGTCCATGGAGTCGTTCATGACACTCTGGAGTTTGTTCGAGGAATTCTAACGACAGAGATCAATAGCGCAACGGACAATCCGGTAAGACGGAATGAATTTTATTATTTACTGAAGAGTTTTTGAATTTGTTTTATTTTCTTTATATTTATGTATAGATTGTATTCTCAGAACGACAAGAAATCATATCGGCGGGTAATTTCCACGGAGAATATCCAGCCAAGGCCTGTGACTATTTGGCCATTGGGATTCATGAGCTGGCAGCCATGAGTGAACGAAGGACAGAGAGATTAGTAAACCCAGGTATTGCTTTCCTAAATTCATCACCTAAGGACAAAGATCGGAAACCTTTTAATCCTGTTTGACAACCATGGAAATCAAATATTTGGACATTTATTGCAATAATCATTCAAATCTGTTTTTCTTTTAACGTTTTCTTTATCATAATAGTCAGAATTTTAATAGAAGACACTATTAAATATAGTTTTGATATGTTGAACATAACTTGGGATAAAAATGAGCCAAAACAGCCGTACCGAATGTCCAGAATGCCGTGCCGACCAAATATTAAAGGGCTGGTCTATACTCCAAAACTTGATAAAATGCTCTTAGCAAATTAAAGCTGGTAAAAATACAAAGATCCAGTAAGCACTCTTGGTCACTTTCACTGATGTATATAACATGTAAATGTACATTTATTTACTTTTTTATTGAAAAGAATCCCATCCAACAATAAATGTGTCCTAAGATTTTGTATAGTTCAATTTTTTGTATACTTTCGATGGGCCTTTCGGTGTACGGAAGAAAGGGTATAGGAAAAATGGATGTAGATAGCATATGAAAACAGGACTTACGGACCAAAGGATCCAAATACATGGATATGCAAGTATATATGCGGAATACTCCTAAATATGGTTCAAACAATCATAAAATTTTAATATTACTGACTATAGTTTTATTTAAAATATTGTTTTGACAATACTTAGGAAATCTTCAGTGAAATACTTGCATAATCTATGTATTTTGACCGTTTTGTCGTATGCTATAATCGTAAGCTGATCATAGAGATAGAATCTATCTCTATGATCAGCTTACGATGGTATGTTATCTTATTTTTTAACTCAACTATTTTATGTAGGACAATTTTTGCAATGTCGTTTTTTCCTATTATTGTCGGAGTTTGTACTTTATCAACACATTAATCATTATATAGGTGAATAAAAATACCCATTTAATGCTTTTTCAGCCTACAGCGAGCTCCCTGCGTTTTTGGTAAAGGAAGGGGGTCTGAACTCTGGCTTCATGATTGCTCACTGCACTGCAGCCGCCCTCGTTTCCGAAAATAAGACGCTCTGTCACCCTGCCAGCGTGGATTCCCTATCCACTAGCGCAGGAACGGAGGATCATGTCTCTATGGGGGGCTTTGCGGCTCGGAAAGCCCTGGAAGTCGTGCGGAACGTTGAGAAGGTCATTGCCATCGAGCTCCTGGCTGCCTGCCAGGCCATTGAGTTTCTCCGACCCCTCAAGACCTCCATTCCCCTGGAAGAGGTCATCAAGACGGTGAGGTCCGTGGCACGAGCCTGGGACAAGGATAGGTTCATGTCTCCGGACATTGATGCTGTCACGGAGCTACTTAGAAAAGAAAAGATCTGGGGAGCCGTCAAGCATCACATGGATCACTATCATAGCTCTCAAGTAAGTACATTAATTAAAAAAGGCTTTGTATTTTTCTATCCGATATTCACTTCGATCAGAGCCATCAGCGATTCGAGCAATTAAATAGTGATTAAAAAAATTAAAGATTATTATAAAATTTAGAATAATAAAATATCTAGATATCAAAAATTTGTAACTTGTAAATCCAACGATTATTTTCGACCATAATTTCATAGGATTGAGTTGCAGTCTTTTAATGGGTGATGTAAACGTTTTTCCACCTTCGTTTTGTACTCATGGAAGCCACTTAATGGCATTGGTCAATGTTGGTTTTGAAATGAAACGAATAAAATAATGTAACAAAAAGATATCTATGAGATCAGTCTAATGTTGAATTTACAAATATGATAAATGACAAAAATCTCATTTGAAATTAATTGCAGCTTATGAATGGAGAAAAGGCGATCTTTTTATAAATGAAGAGAAATAAATGATGTGCTTATGTATATTATTTATGTTAGTTTTAATGCAAATTAATGGATTTTAATATCTTATATATAGCGGTAAAATATTTTCGTTGTAGCGTCATAATACATTTATAGTTTAAAATAACCAGTGCCTTAGAGTAAGAGAGTCTGGACGAAAGACTGATGAGTCATATAATGAAGCTGACAAAAACCCATAACAACAAATTTCATATCATAAATTAATAGGTGTTTGGATGTAATAGCAAATTCAATGTTATTTGTAGAAATCAAAAGGGATATATTTTAATGTAAAAAGATGGCTATTGAGTTGAATTTGCTATGGATTGCATTATTTTTATGATTTTGCTACTATTTTGAGTAGAAATAAGATTTATATGTTGAATAACAAGATTATTGCATATCTATTTCTATTCGTAATGTGGACAGCCTTTCATCAATCACGAAACCTTTTTGCTTTTATATCTCTGGGATCAATCAACAAAATAAGCTTCTTGTAATTATTTACTAACGATATAAGCATCAAATGATCGTTCCGGAGTCCAAAACACATTGGAAGCATCCCACGTAATGCCATCGGAGAAAACTTATATCTAAAGGCAATCCTATCGTACATCACACAATTCAAGAGTAGAATGAGGCTTCTGCCAATAGTTTCATTCTACTCTTTAAACTGATTGGACTACGGAACGATCATTTGTTGCTTTTATTCTGGGTAAAGTATTACAAGAAACCTATTTTGATGATTGATCCTAGAGATACAAAACAAAAAGGTTTCGTGATTGATGAAGGGCTGCCCACATTACGAATAGAATTAGAAATGCAATAATATTGTTATTCAACATATCATTCCTATTTCTGTTCAAAATAATCGCAAATCATAAAATAATGTAATTTATAGCAAATTCAACTGAATAGCCATCTTTTTACATTAAAATATATCCCCTTTGATTTCTACAAATAACATTGAATTTGCTATTACATCCAAACACCTATTAATTTATGATATGAAATTTGTTTGTTATGGGTTTTTGTCAGCTTTATGTTATGACTCATCATTCTTTCGTCCAAACTCTACTACTCTAAGGCACTGAAAATAACAATAAGAAAAATAAGGAAAAATGTTAATTTTTTAAACTAAATCTATATAATAATACTCTAGGAACGAACAAAAAAACGCGACAATTTTGCATGCTACAGCCAAACCACTTGATGGATCAAGTTGAAATTTGGCACAGAGATGTTTTTCGATCTGGAGATTATATTGGTCGAAAAATAATTGTCTTTATGACCACAATGGGCTAGAAAAGGCCAATTGAAAGTTGGATTTTCAGGTTTTGATAAACAAACGTATTTTTTTCATTACAAATATTTCAAAGAGCTACTCTTTCTAAGAATTTTGATATTGACATGTTGGTATGTATCTTCAAAAACTCCATTCTTAAGAGCGATCAAACTTTAAATAAAAAGGGAGAAAGAAAAAATGAATGCCACTATCTATTAATAATACTCTAGGAACGAACAAAAAACGCGACAATTTTGCATGCTACAGCCAAACCACTTGATGGATCAAGTTGAAATTTGGCACAGAGATGTTTTTCGATCTGGAGATTATATTGGTCAAAAAATTGTCTTTATGGCCACAATGGGCTAGAAAAGGCCAATTGAAAGTTGGATTTTCAGGTTTTGATAAACAAATGTATTTTTTTCATTACAAATATTTCAAAGAACTACTCTTTCTAAGAATTTTGATATTGACATGTTGGTATGTATCTTCAAAAACTCCATTCTTAAGAGCGATCAAAGTTTAAATAAAAAATGGAGAAAGAAAAAATGAATGCCACTATCATTTAATAATACCCTAAAAAGTCATGTCATGTGGATGTAGCAGCTTAAACACTAGATTGATCAAATTGCAATTCAGCATGGAGATGTATTTTATTGGAGGATATTATTGAGCCAAAAAAATAATCTATGACATACTTTTGCTCCTCTGTCATACGTCATATATACATACAGATATAGCCATTGAAATTTAAATGCCAATTTATCCATTTATTTGAAAAAATACATACCAAGATACAAATATACATTTTTGAACTCTATGTAAAAATACAATTGAGATGAGGTAATAAAATAGAGTTGAGGTATTCATATCTCACGCTCAAGCAGAATAGTTTTTTAGTGTGAAAAATTATTGCCGCCCTAGAGTGAAAAATATGACAGATATATACCCATGTTATAAAGTATGAAGTGTAGTTCATGCGAATTCTCATCATCATAGATAAATGGTCTTTGAATTTTTTTCAATAAACTCATTATTTTGAGCAAAACCCAAAAAAACTTTAACTGCCCATTTGTCCTTATTGGGTAATGATAGGTGGCTTAAAAGTACATAATATCAACTAAATAAAAATTCTTGAGATTTCATAAAACTTCATTTTTGTAATTTGCAAGTGAAAATTTGACGTAATTGGCAATAAACGACATAATTCAAATTTCTCTTTGTTTTTTTTTTAACAAACATTTTTTTTTGGTTTAAACATTTTTCTGAGACACTCTGTTCAAATAAAATTGATCATTTTTCTAAATTATCATCAGGAGAGCTACTCAAAGGTCCCTTTTACAACCATTCAAAGCCGTTTTTGAGAGGTCTCCCTAGGGAGTTGATACATAAAATAAAAAACCTTAGAATTGAATTTGTAAAATAAAACATCTGCGATTTTTTTGGCAACTCACATTTTTTGCAAGGCCTTTAGGGACTTCTTGAAGACCCCCCCTCAAAATATTTGGTAAACCACTTACCCCGTTTTTTTAACAAAGTTTTTGTTTGGAGTGTTTTTTCTATTGGTATAGTCAAAAGTGCTCAACTCGGTATTCCGAGATAAATTATCAGTTTATTATGTGTTGAAAATAATAATAAAAAGGGAGGAAGAAAAATGTTACATAAAAAAGGAATTAGCCGGTTTCATATTAATGAGACAATTGAAAGTGAATTAATGAATGAATCTACTCAGTAAGAGGAGGATACTCTTCAGTTAGTGTATCCGGATAAGTTCTTCCCAGATAATTCACTTATCTACAAACATCTTTTCTTTTGGATCTTATTCCTTATCACAATTGAAACATATTTATACTTGAGAGGATCTGAGAATAAATATCTGATGGAGACCCAAATAACTCAAAGGACTCAGTGCCAAAGAAACAGGAAAGTTGTCCATTCGAGAGATCGAGTATATGGATATGGAGATAAAATATGTCAACAGCACAGAGGGAGAGGAAAAGAGAAAGGATGAGAAAATGGAGAAGTACTAGATCGAACGCTGGCTCTACATCAAGAGTTTACTTGGGTCCGATGACTAAACTTTGTCTGTACTGTCAAGCCTTTAGATTCCCAAATAAGACCCTTAATTGCTGTCACAATGAGAAGGTCAGCCTTCCACCATTAGCTGTTTATCCATCACCACTGGAGGACCTTATAACAGGCTGTAGCACTGAATCATGTAACTTTAGGGACAACATCAGACACTATAACAGTGCCTTCTCATTTGCTTTATTTGGAGCCCAAACAGTACAGGTGAGTGGGTGCCTGCGATGGCTAATTAAGTTAACTATATGTATAGCCACTTAATCCCCTTAATCAAGGCAGAACTATCCTGTAGAGTTTCTCAACTCGCTAACACCTTCTGGGATGCCACCACACCGTCTGAATTTGAAAGTGAATGCAGTCGTGATGCTACTTAGGAATCTGTCTCTCCGCCAGGACCTTTGCAATGGAACTAGACTGAAGGTCACTCACATGCATAACAACTGCATCCAAACCTCAATTATGACAGGTGCTAACCAAGGTAACGAAGTCCTGATTCTTCGCATCAATCTAGCACCCAGTGACACTAACCTGCCATTTATCCTGAAACGACACAGTTTCCTTGAGACTGGCTTACTCCATAACAATAAACAAGGCACAGGGTCAGACCTTTGAGAAAGTGGTAATTTATCTGCAAAGTCCAGTCTTCTCACATGGCCAGTTATATGTGGCTTTCTCAAGGGAAAGTGTATGACAGAAAGTGTATTATCAGAAAGTGAAGGTGGAGGTTGGAGGAAATAATACAGTGACACCCAACGTAATATATTGGGAAGTGCTTGACGCCACTTAAGGGATTTCTTTCATTTTTTCTTCTTTGTATTTTATTAGAATATTTTCTCATTGGAATAAAATAACATTATTATTTTAAAAAAAACATTTTCTATTATGCTGTTAAAAACATAAAGCGTCACTATGTGACGGGTCCTCGCTAGTAATTTATAAATACAGCAAAGTATTACTTTAGATAATGAAATATGATTTAATTATTTAATTTCATTTTAACTTTTATTAAATAACTGTTATGTCTGGTTTGCAAAAACCTAGAGAGGAAGGGATGCAATTGATAAATAGGAAATTGAATATACCAATGAAAAAATTAATATCCAAATTTTTTTAAAAATACAAATTTAATTAGGTAAAGTACTAACATTTAAAAAATCATCATTATAGATGACCGAAATTATCCCAATGCATTTAAATTTGGAATATACCGCTTTTCTGCTTCTTGTGTAATATCAAACAAAATAAATGAGTTGATTGATATAAATTGCCGACTCCCTAAGAGAATCTTGGAAGGTCCTAGGTACATCTAATTGAAATAAGATATTTCAAATAAACACGATCTTGGCAATGGCCATGAATCACATTAACCAAATAAGGCATCAATGCCGCTAGGAAAAGTTACAGAACTTGACTTACAGACTCTGTGAAGAAGATTAGGAAACTCTTGAGCTGCAATTACCGAATGTATATAGGTATTTAGAGTTGGAAGCGTTGTTACCTGGTGTGAAGAAGTTGAATTTTGCAAAATAAATAAACAACTCCGGAGCTGAAGCGCATTTAATATGGCACAACGTATAACAAAAGACAGTTAAGGAATAGTTTGTTTCCTATTGCCTTCCATTTCTTTCAAAATCTGAGTGCATATATTATTTATATAAATAAAACATGTACTAAATTTAAATAATCTCTAATTTTTTTTAGCAAATAATGAACTTAATTGTCTTTTGTTTTAAAATTGTCCGATACTAAATGCGTACGAAGAAGTCACAGAGCAGATACATAATATTTTTTCTTTCTTTCTTATGTACCGCAGCGATCAATATTCGGTAGATACATAATAAAATCTACCGAATACCGAATCGGCAGTACCGAATCCCAGCTCTGGGAAACTCCATACCACTTAATTCACCACTATTGCTGCATAGCCGAATTTGCATGGTGACTAAAACAAGAAAGCTATACCTAGAGAAATATTAATATTGTTTGATACTTTTGATAAAAGTTGAAATCATTTTATTAAAAATGCTTATGTAGTCTTAAGTACACTTCTACCGACTGATACCGGGTTAAGTTCTGGTGTTGTAAATCTGGAAGTAAACAAACAATCAAACAATGCTCCTTGGTCCAATGATTGCTATCATTTAAACAATTGATATATCTAAATATAGATATAATGCCATTTAGACTTAATTATAAGTAGGAATGGAAATCTGGAGCTTAGCTTAATGGCTTGTCCCGGTTTTAGGTCAATCTACAGATTCTATGACTGTTTTTGGCCGTGAAAAAGAGAGCGGGATGGAAGGAAAGAGAGAGAAAGAGGAGGAAAGAGAGGGAGAAAGAAACTTCTCTCTCTCTTTCCTTCTATCCCTCTCTTTTCACGGCCAAAAATAGTCATAGAATCTGTAAGCACCAAGGCTAAGCTCAAGATTTCCATTCCTAAGTATAAGACTTCTAGTGTGACGTAATAATAATAATGACTTACTATTTATTTCCAAAGAAAATATAAAAGAACTAGAAGAGCAACGCGTCTGCCGAAGGAAAAACATGAACAACAGAAGAGAAGAAAAACTTAGTAACCATTATGAAGAGAGAAAACTGAGATTTTTATGTAGTAAGATTTTAAAAGATTCGCTATATTTTTTTAACTATTAGTCCTATAATAATATTTGTAAATAGAAAATATTATTGATATATTTAGTGAAATCATGGTACAATTTTAAAGATATATTATTATTGTATAAATATATTTGCATAACATAAATAAACATGAGAATAACAATGTGATAGGTTTTAATAATATTAATGAATACTTTGACTGTCCTTTGAATAATACTGTTTTATCATGACTTTTTCTTATGTAGTCAATAATTTTATATTCGTCACTCTTCCTTGATGATAAAGTCTTTTTCGGGAATAAGTTGCTGCCAAATTTTATTAATTTATAAACGTGATTGTTTGTTGGGCTAACATCTAGCATATGTTCATTAAGATCATTAAAAACCTACCGTTGTTTTTCACAAATGTTTTGCAAAACTTGGGTTGCAATATGCAAGTGAATTTTATCTTTCTTTAATAAAGCAGCTTTGCAAATTATTAAAAAGTGACAAAAGAATCTTTCCGCTTCTTGACAAACAGTTATTACATCTTGTGATGGATAAATTAAAATCTTTTTAATTAAAGGATTTGCATTTCTTCTTCAATCCTCTTTCACTTCATATGCCTTTCCCTTTTCCGTTTGGTCTGGGCAATACAAAAACAATCATGTAATCCTAGCAGTATGACTACTCCATGACGTCAGTGTAGAACGAATATTTACATCTATAATTTATATTTATATAAATATTTATTTATTTATTTATTTATACAAACACACATTAGTTAGACGTGACCATGTTTCTTTTAATCTATCTCGAATCAAAAAGGGTGGGCAGACAGCAGCATGGAAAATCGCAAACGAAGCCATGGGCAAAGGAAACGACGGCGTTCTGCCTTTTCTAGAAGGCTGTAGAACCGACACAGACTCTGCTAACATGTGCAATCAGTTCTACATCGATAAAGTTGACCGACTGCGTTGCGATATATGTCCTGATTCCCAAAATGCATGCTCTAATGCCGATTTGGACAGCGAATTTGGATTTCACAATGTAGGCACTGCTGCTGTGAAGAGGGCATTAAAATCCCTCGCCCCTAAGCACTCTGCCGGCATTGACAAAATTCCTATCGTCGTATATCAGTCAGCCTGGACAGCATTAGCCCTTCCAATCGTTCACCTCATTAACACAATCATAACTTCTCAGATATGGCCAGACGAGTGGAGAACGGCAATCATAATCCCAGTACTGAAAAAGGGCAAGCCGCGTAAAGAACCCTCTAGCTATAGACCTGTCTCACTCCTTTGTGCCATCTCAAAATTGACCGAGCGGGTACTTTATAATCAACTCGTGACCTACGTCGAAGCTTCTTGTAAACTCCCACAGGAACAACACGGCTTCAGAACTGGACGCAGTGTCGACACTGCCCTTGCAACTCTACTGTCCAACGCTGCTAAGGCTTGTGATCGTAAATTAAAGGTATGCATTGCTGCCTTCGATTTTTCTGCGGCCTTTGACCTTTTGGAAGCAGATATACTTCTGGCCAAGCTCCAATGGATGGCGGGGCCCACCAAAAAGCTGATGCTCAGCTACTTAACAGGAGGGCGACAGCAGGTGAATTGGAACGGCCAACGGTCCAATTTCCTGAACATAAAGTACGGCGTCAGACAGGGTTCTGTGCTTGGCCCCCTACTTTTCATTCTTCTCACGGCTGACCTACCTGATTACCTCAGAGTAGCTGTCAATCCAGAAGCTCAGCTTGAGGTACTGCTATATGCCGACGATACTTCTATTGTCATCTCGGCTCCATCCTGGGAACAGGTCGACTTCGCTATGGGCTCGGCATCGAAGGCCTTGGAGGCGTACTCTAATATGAATGGACTCCACCTAAACGTTGGGAAAACCCAAACGTTACGTCTGGGTGCTCCAGACACTCCTTCGACCGCTACACTCGACCTTCTGGGAGTAACTGTTAGCAGAAACCTGACATTTGGACCCCACCACGAAAAAATTATTCAGAATGTCAGGAAACGAATCGGAGTCATCCGCCGGCTCTGCACTACGGTATCGCGAGGGCCACTACTGACCGAGATAGCTAGAGCCATAGTTATCGGGAAACTTCAGACGTCTGCTTGGGTGACTAGAAGTGCAAACTTCTCGTCTGCTGCTGAACCCCCTCACACCCCTACAATGGCAAAGACTAGCTCAGATGCGCAACTTGCCATCAACGATCTCGCACGTATCTTGCTGGGAGTTCAAAGAGCAGATCGGTTGCGTGTGGTTGACCTTCTCGACAGGTCACATCTTCCATCTGTAAATGAGATCTTAGTGAAGCAGGCTGCCATATCTGCTTGGAAGGCTATGAATGTGGACAGTTGTCCCTTTGAGAGGATTCTTGAGGGCTTCGATGAGCGCACCCGTAGTGCTACAATATGCCTCAAGAAACCCGTTTCTACCAACTGTGTCGCTGCTGTTAACCTTTCAAAGGCCTGGAGCTTGTCACAGCCATTAAGAGAGGCATGCACCTTATCAAGTGCTCGGAGGGTAGCAAAGACAATGGCAGGGTTGTCTAGATCCATATAGCTCCTTAAGTTTAATGTATTTATGAAAATTGAAAAATATTTACTTATATATGATATATATTTTTTATTTTTTTTTTGTTATTTTTCTTTGATTAATATTTTATTATTATTGTATAATTATTTGTGTTTGTATATAAAGATACATGTTTTTTTATATTAGTAGCCATGAAGGCTAGGGCTATAGTAGCTCTGTAATAAATCATACAACAACAACAACATATATATATATATATATAGATATATATATATATATATTATATATGTATATGTATTTATATTTATAGATAAAGAGATTGATTTATATTATGGAGATAAATATAATCGTTCTCCAATGACGTCATTGAGTAGTCGCACTGCTACATGTTTATTTTGTATTGCCCAGACCTTATTATATAGACCTTTATCTGAATATAGGAGAGTCATACTTATACTGAAAAAGGTTCTTAACTCAATTTGTTTACATTTTTGTGAATCTTATGAGGTCAGCTGTGTAACTCTATTGAAGGCAACACAGCCAATACTCCTTTCCAGCCTGCATTGCGCTTCTAGTTCTTTTATATTTTCTTTGTTTATTTCTAAACACAGGGAGAAGATATCCCCAAGGTCTATATAATAAGGTCTGGGCAATACAAAAACAAACATATAGCAGTGTGACTACTCAATGACGTCACTGGAGAACGATTATATCTATCCATTTATATATCTATCAATCTGTCTATCAATCTCTAAATATATTATTGGTTTTAGGAATATTTATATATAAAACTTATGCACAAAGAAAATCTGAAAGAGCATTTTTTTGTTGGGAATTATTGATAGTAGGAATTTTTCCTTAACGACACTTTTGTATAAAATTCATTTTTAAAGGAAACTACTGACTTTTGGGCCCAGCTTATCAGTCAAAATAGCTTTATTGAGCATTAATGAGCACATTTAGTTAGTTTTATTTTATAAACTGAGCCCATTTTGAGTACTTTTTCGCTCATATATAAAGGAGTATATTCGTATATAATGGACCAATAAGGGTACCTATAAAAAAAGCTAGGTAAGGTAAGGTAGGCTTCGTGAAGAATAAAAATAACAATAACATAATAACTAATATAAGCGGAGCTTTGTATATTAATGCAGAGAAGGTCTGGGTCACCAAACCTACCTTACCGTAGCTGATTGTTCATAAGTACCCTTATGGGTCTATTTTATGCGAATTTACTCCTTTATATATGAACGAAAAAGTACTCAAAATGGGCTCAGTTTATAAAATAAAACTAACCAAATGTGCTCATTAATGCTCAATAAAGCTATTTTGACTGATAAGCTAGGCCCAAAAGTCAGAAGTTTCCTTTAAAAATGCATTTTATACAAAAGTGTCGTTAAGGAAAAATTCCTACTATCAATAATTCCCAACAAAAAAATGCTTTATCAGATTTCTTTGTGCATAAGTCTTATATATAAATATTCCTAAAACCATATATATATTTATAGATTGATAGAGAGATTGATAGATATAATCGTTCTGCAGTGACGTCATTGAATAGTTATACTGCTAGGATTACATGTTTGTTTTTGTATTGCCCAGACCTTATTATACAAACCTTGGATATCCCTCTCCAAGAGATTGGTCCCTTCTTTTTATTATCCCCTTAACCTCTACAGAAGAAACAAATAACATTGGTATTGAATGACTAACATTTCAGATTTTAGCTACACCCATTGATTGCCACAGCTTTAAGCATTCCATAAATTATTTGTATATTTTTTAGCAAGTGGAAACGAGGGTCTTTAGTCCAACCACCTACACGGTCGGTCCCCCTCAAACCAACCCTTCTGAGACCAAGAAACGCAAGCCAGGAAACATCGAAGGACCGAGTCAGAGCAAGAACAGGAAAAAATAAATGTTTATCAATGATTGTATTTTTTAGTCGATTCATAGAATAAAGCTTTTTGCCACTCAATATATCAGTGATATTTTTGTCATTTAAATTGATGTTGCTTAGTAGTAGAACGTTGACTTTTTTCAAAAGTTGAAATATTTATTTATTAAACTAAAAAGATAATGCGAACAAAAGAAAAACATAAACAATAGAAAGCAAATAAATAAAAACTATAGATAATTACGTTAAAAACATAAACTAGTATTATAATTCAAAATTACTGTCTGAAGAAAACACTTAATATTTGATGTATTTGTACAAATAAAATCATTGTGTATTTAACTAAACGGGGATATCTTATAATGGTCTATCTAATGAGCCTGAAGATATTGGGAGATAATTGAAGGGAATAAGCCCATCAGGTCTCCTGCCCATGTCCACGAAGATTGGGGTTATATTGGGGAAACGAGCCGCTGCACCAATCATGATAGCTCTAAGTAGGGGTAGGAGGTATGGCATGATTTTGGGGTCATATCTTCAAATTATGCATTGTACCATTTTTTTTGGACCATTATGGTAAAAATAAGAAGAATCCAAAAAAAAAATTAATTATATGCATTTTTGGCGGTTTGCCGCCCAAAAAACCACAAAAACGATATTTGGGCCCTGAGATACCTCTGAAAATCCAATATTGATCACTTAAGGCCGGTTTTCTGGTCCCAGGCAACCCCCAATTGCTATGAATGGTTATGAATACTTAAGGGGAGTATGGTAAATCATTTTCCATCAGTTTTGGGGTGTTTAGAGTCCTTCAGGGCATAAAATTACCCAAAAATGGCCAAAAATTACCGAAAATTTGCCCCAAATCTGTATTATCCCGCTATTGAGTACTCTGGCGGTCTCGAGACATTCCCAATGGCTATGAATGGATGCATATAGTTTAAACCAGCATATCAAAACATTATTCCAGTATTTTATGGGTTTTGGGGGTCCTCCAGGGCATAAAAAGGGCCAAAATAAGCCTAATTTACCATAAACAGACTGATAGGACTCATTGTATAGGACCTTAGAAGTTCTCCAGTACTGCCTGAAGCTCTGAAGCAAGATGAGTTGGGTGAAGTAAAATAAAATCAAGTTCTCAGCATATTTTAATAAGACATCTGTGGACAAAATGTAATAATCTACAATATATTAGAAAAACCTTGTTTCCGGGTTTCATGGTGCTAAAGCCACTGCAGCATCTCTTTCATGTTGGATGGCTAGGACCTGCTTGAAATCGTTTAATGTTTTCGGAGTGGGCAAACGTTTCATAAACTCTGTAATCGTTGATTGATGACGGGATTTTTTCTTTGGGTTTGGATCGTTTTGACGGTTTAGGTGAAGTAGACTTGAAGATTTCTAATGACGGTTCATGTTCATAGCTTCTTCTTTCGACAAGTAGAAGTTTTTTTTTTTTTTTTTTTTTTTTTTTTTTTTTTTTTTTTTGCCTATATGGTTCGATAGAATTGCATCCGATAGGATATAAATAAGCATTATAGCATTAAATTAGAAGTTGTGATTGTACAATCCACGACAAACTGTCTGTACTGCTATTCTTGATTGTTCAGTGGAGATGTTGCACCTCACCGAAACTTCAGCACAGGTTGCTTTAATTTCATTGGTGCAATCACGTTTTTTCGGTCTTCCAAACTCAGAATTTACTTGAACTCCAACATGAGTAGAGTTTGCGATGACTCTTGAATGTCCAGACCGAGTACGACTGATATTCAAAGAACTGCTTGACACATTCAGAGAATCTTCATCCTGGTACTCTTCATCTGTCTCATCATTTACCTCATCTTCTACATCCATCATATATTGCAGCTCCATTTTTGAATTAGCTGTAGCTTCAGCTCTTTGCTCTCCTCCTGCTGCTCCTCAATGGCAAACTCAGTATCAATTTCTTTGCTCAGACTTCCAATACGTGTTGCCTGTTGGTCGATGTAGAATTCTCTCTCGTCTCCTGTCAGCTTGTCCATATTGCACCCAATATCGAAAAGTCCATTAATCAGGGATTTCTGCTTCTTTGACCACGATATTGATTTTCGACTCCACTCACGATTAAGTTGCCAGACACTCTTTTTCAGCATAACTTCACCCTTATGTTTTGGCTTTCTGCGAGTGGCTTCTATGTACACATTATTCTGATAATGTTTGATTATGGTCTCCACTTTTTTGGTTATCGGTGTGCGTGTGATCAGGTGTTTTTTACCAAATGATTTGATCCAAACATTGATTAGTGCCGTGACGTATGCCTGAATACAATTTTTCATCCCTCCAGAATTCGGTTTTGACACTACATTGTATATGGAGATCGCGACATCGTAAATAGTGGGAAGTTTGTCCCCCAACACGAAGATGATTCTCTCACCCATGTTCATCATTGATGCTGCTCTTCTTCACTGATTACACCCTGAAAAGGAAATAAAAGCTCATTAGCTCAAAAGGTCATTATCAAGTGTATATATCATTTTGGCTGACAAAGCTAGATAAAAAAAATCACACATAATGGCAATAAATTGAATACTAAGAAATAATGTGAATTTTTTTATCAAGGTCTGTTCTAAAAAAGGATACTGATCAGCTCAAATAAGTCCCACATGTCTTACTCACATTTAAAAAAGACCAATTTTAACATATTTTTTAACAATAGTGATAAATTTTTCACATATTCAAGAGCCCTGCACTCAAACACAAGAAATTTCACGTCGATTTTGGGCTCGGGGGGCCAAAAAATGGTTTTTTTGGGCGGCAAATTTTTGGCCATTTTTGGGTAATTTTATGCCCTGAAGAACTCCAAACACCCCAAAACTGATGGAACAATGATTTACCATACTCCCCTTAAGTATTCATAACCATTCATAGCAATTGGGGGTTGCCTGGGACCAGAAAACCGGCCTTAAGTGATCAATATTGATTTTCAGAGGTATCTCAGGGCCCAAATATCGTTTTTGTGGTTTTTTGGGCGGCAAACCGCCAAAAATGCATAATTTTTTTTTTTTTGGATTCTTCTTATTTTTACCATAATGGTCCAAAAAAATGGTACAATGCATATTTTGAAGATATGACCCCATACCTCCTACCCCTACTCTAAGGTCTGAACCATTAGCCATTTTATTTGCTATTAATAATCTCATGGTTGAGCATGGTTAAAACGAAAATTTACTTTTTCTTCAGAAGACGCTCGACAAAATCGAAGCTTGGATGAAATTTTTTGTCAAAGTCATTATTATGGTTAGTAAGTAGGACCTTATAATGGACGATTTGACTTTTTTCAGTAGCTCGTACTCAGAAGTATTCCTTTTCTAAAATAATCAGTAATTTTGTTTACGTCACAATACATGACGTTATTACACTTCTTTCATGAATAAAATTAAGAGGGTGCATTGGTTTCATTTAGAGTTCGACCAATTAGTCGACTCCAATAGAACATGTTATAAGCTATCAGAAGGGTTTCGATAGCAGCCAGTGGTTGAAGGATTTTTATAGCGCCATGATTTGCCTCTTCCCTGGCCTGCTCTCTGTCTCACTGAGCAAAAGTTCGCTCTGATCTCTGATAGACAGAACTATCTCTCTACACACACATGCTCATTTATATAGGTTTATACATTTATTCTGGTATTTATTACATTGGCCTTGTTAGGCCCACAATAAAAAGACCCAAAGGTCATTTTAGTTTGATATGAAATAAATCTTAAATTACTTTAAATTCTCTTCTGAAACCATATACACAATTTACTGGGCATTTATATATATATATATATATATCATCAGCTGTGGATTAAAAATTAATTCATAAAGATTATCTATTGGCTCTTCAATCTTTTTTCAGTTAAAAACATTTTATTCGGTAATCTGCGAAAATCGTATACAGTGAAAAAATAAAATACACTAAAATTATTTATAGGAAACAGAGTAAAGCTTTTAGGGCAGTTTTTTTCTATTTTGAAAGGAATGTGGTTATTTTATAAATATGTGTCCTAACCAAAGAAAAAGAAATTGGTCCTCACTAGTTAAGTTGTCGTGCACTGAATTGGTGCTTTTATATTTTAAAAAATAGATAAAAATAATATTAGAATGTTAATATTCAACATAAATAAATGTTTTATTTGGGAGTTATCGACCGATTACTTGGCTATCAACTTCTTCCTGCTTAAACCTAACGTTTTTCATTGGACCCATAAAGATGCACTATCGATCGACCACTAGTTTAATTTCAGTCAACAAATCCAACGACAAATGAAGTTATCATATCCCTCAATATGAATTCAGAATAATATCATCGATAATTTGAAAAAAATATAATTAATAATCCATATAATTAATATCACAGAACGGATGAGAAAAATGATGTGCCCTTCACTGTTTCGTGCGATGATGATGTAGGTTTCGGTCGAACATAGACCTCTTGAGTTAAATTTTTAGCTTTCCTCTTGGCATGGGCTTTCCTGAGGTCTTGGGGCGAATCCCATTGCTCCTTCTTCGGGATTGACACATGATTCCGGAGAGTAAGTCATTGATATCCAGGTTTCTTAGAAATGTCTCTGAGTATCGTTGAGCTGACTGGGGAATAACGACGTTAGAAGGTGAATCCCTAAATATTTTCATAGCGATAAAAACGAGGCCTATGGAGCCCAAGGACACCATGAATAAAAATATCCCCATAGCGATTCCAAGGAACTCCTTCCAACTCTGTAATATATTTAGAAAATTTATATACATAGTATTTTAGTCGATAATGTTGTTGCAACATAAAAAATGGAAGAATTTTGGACCAAGGGTTATTGAAATAATGGATGTTGGTATATTGCCAAGTGAGCTCACTTTTCTCTTGTCGGCGTGACGTCATTAAAATCTAAAGATTAATAAGAAAAATAAAATTACAATATATGTGTGATGAAGTCATAAGTACTTAGCTCCATGGTGTTTAATAATACGTGAGAATCATAGAGATATAAAAATATATAGAGCTTATTCCCTTCAATAGCAGAGAAACATTCTTCAGCTGTCGCCTGTGCCCAATATAACAAAGTAATTTATACTACGTCATCGTAATTTGATCATAGAGATCAAATCTATCATAGAGATAGAAGGATTGTTTATATTGGGCACAATGACGTATTTCTCTAAAGAATTTAATACAATCTCTACGTCTTTGTATCTATATGGTGAGAACATGAAAAAATCCTACATTGTGTTTGGATAACGATGGGATAGATTTTCAATTTACAATGGGGCGCGAGAGTAAACAAGGAGCTTCTATAGGAACCGCAAGAAACATTACCAATAAACAGCATTACAAATCAATTTTTTCCAACAGTGTAAAATGTTTATTACTATCAATAATTCAAAACACAATATAATTCTCATAATAAAAAGTGTCCTTATATGGTTAAATGTATGCCAATTAATAAATTATTCCTTAAAGAAGGAGGTTTTGCTAACTCTTTCTAAAGCACTTCAAAGTAGACACATAGCTGTCGCACCCCATGGTTGAGCATGAAAATATTAATAGAGTATTAATTGTATGTATATACACGGTAGTAAGATCAAATTCGGCGCTCAACTTAAAAAATACATAAAATCGTTAATTTCGATTCAATTTTATTTATTTAGAGATTAAAATGCTCGTACAGATGTGTAGATTCTGCTTATTTAATCCATCCGCCTTCTGGCGCAGTCAGAAATAAAGTGATGCCTTATTTCATAATACCCATTGAATTTCTTTTATTACTATTTTTGTTTCTTCAAACGAATCATGTTCCAGAGAAGAAAAAAACTTTTGAAGTATCCCTATTAATCTAGCAAAATAACATATTTTAATCTAGTTTATAAATCCTATAAGGTATTTGGTCATCCATTGTAAATGTTGAATAGATATACCGTATAGTTTTACCTTAAAACGAAAGTTAAATTATTTATACGTTATTAAAAATTGTAAAGAAGGTATCCAAAAAAATATATATACTTCCGTAAAAACTTTTTCATAGCGATAAAAATGTATTTGCATATATTTTTTACAGATGCTACCAGATTCCGTTGGCTCTATAGACATCACCGGCCAATACAATAATTTAATAACCATTAGTCTCCATTAAATAGCCTAAAAGAAAGAGGGGACATCAGCTACCTTAAAAAAAATATTATTCTGATTCTTTCGTAGTCACTAGACATTCCATTGAGTTCAAATGTTACATAATCAATAATTTCATATATGTGTTTGAATAATTTGTTTTGTTGTATTTGCATAGATAATTTTGTGAAGTGAATATACAATAACAATTACAGGGTGATTCACTTAAATTGAGACTCACATATTACAAACTACAATCTTTGTATTAAATTTTACAAAAATAATTTTTAAACAAAAATGATAGAACAATGTGTAATTTACAAAATGATTTCATTAATTTTCACATATCCTTCTTTGGCCTTCACTACAGCTTTGAACCTCCTCACGTGAAGGCATCATAGGCAGGAATCTCTTCCTCAGACAAGAGGCCAAGGCCTGAATCAGCTTCTTTTTTAGAATCTCCACCGATGACCAGGACTTGCTACACACCCTTGTCTCCAATGGACTATATTCAAATTCCATGGGTTCAGATCTGGGGAGGAGGAGGCCACAAGTCTTTGGACCAAAATTCTGCAAACATATCAGTGTAGAAGCTTTGAACCAATTTGCTGGTATGGGATGGAGCTCCATCTTGTGGGAACAGTAAAGAGCCGTAGGATACTCTCTTTGTACCCATGGGACGACCTCCTCTGAAAGAAGATGCAGGTATACCGCCTAGTCGATCTTCACGCCCTCCTCGACAAAGATAATTGGGACCTTCTTCCCGTCCGACGTCACTCCCACCCAGACCATGACTGAGGGTGGCTTTTGCCTTTTGAAGAGAGTCCTCAGCTGCACGGGATGTTTCCTTTTTCTAGATAAAAACCGGTCATCTGACTGTTGTGGGTGGCCTGGACCGTGAAAATCTTTGTCTGAGGAAGAGATTCCTGCCTGTGTCGCCTCCACCGTGAGGAGGTTCAAAGCTGTAGTGAAGTCCAAAGGAGGATATGTGGAAATTTATTGAAATACATTTTGTAAATTACATATTGTGCTATCATTTTTGTTTTAAAAATATTTGTGTAAAATTTAATACAAAGATTGTAGTTTGTAATATGTGAGTCTCAATTTAAGTGAATCACCCTGTAGAAATAGGTTCCATTCATATCAACAAACGTATGATTAGTCTATCATCCTTAGTCTCAATAAAATAAGGGAATAAAAATATTTAAAAACGCAACACAAATAGAGTATTCTATGTAAATGAAAATCAACAAATTCGATCATGAACGATGAAAATAAACAACTGTATATTGTTATGATTGTATTAAAGGTATTAAAGTGAAAGAGTGAACACTTGATGAGTGAGGTTATTCATTTTAATACAAAGAGAAATACAAAAACGGTTCCTCATATTGCGTTAGTAAATTTTAAAACACATGAATGCTAGATAAATATAAGACATATGAAGCGCCAAGAATATATGATCATTATTGAAGAGCCGTCATGGACTTTATTGGGATATTGAATTATACTTTTACAATTATCTCAGCCTTCATGTCTAGAAGAATCCATAGTTTTCAAGACTTTTTATTTGAATATTTGTAATAGGATCAAAATGCTTCCTTTCAAACTATAAACGCATTTAACAAGGATCTCAAGCCTATCACTCATATAAGCTTTGCAAATAGAAGATTTTCTTTATTTACAAAGTCTTTTATTGTAGAAACAAATGAATTTCTTCCTTGGAATCTATAGTAGGCTGCCATAATTTAAGCTAATCAAATAGCAAAGGAAAAAAACGAGCCAACTTATAATGCTTCTGTTCACACTACTCCTTTGCAGGCTTGTGAGCGATCAGAAAAAAATAGCGATCAGAAATTCTTTGCAATATAGCGATCAGGGATTTTTCCGATCAGCGATCCGATCAACTTAATTGCGATCAACAAAAAAAATCCTAAGTAATACTAATTCTATGTAAAAATTTAAATGTATATACAGTCAAACCTTTATAAGTATTCATCTATATATGGCAATGGAATGATTGTTCCCCATAGCCTATGAGCTCCAAAATAACGACTTCTCCATAGGTGCCTGTCTGTATATTTTAGGACAAAAATATCAGAATGATTGTTTCTCATAGCCTATGAGCTCCAACACTCTGGCTCAACAATTGGCATATGTCTGCATATTTTAAGACAGTAGATGCCAGAATAAATGTTTCCCATAGCCTATGATATTTTAGGACAAAAATATATCAGGATAGCACACACTGGCTTTTTCCATTAGTATTAGTCTGTATTTTGTGTTTTCTAAACAATTTTAGTTGTTGGAATGGATTTTGGTCAATGTGACAGCTAGTTAAGTTTGAAGAAATGTAGGGGTTGTCTCAAAATCCTTATTATAAACATTTTTTCTTTTTTAGTTATTTTATACAAATTGATCGGATCGCTATTTTTTAGTGATTTTCTTACGATCAAAAGATATAAAGATCAGGACCTTTTGCGATACTCCGATCAGCGATCAAATATCGCTATTGATCGCCGATCAGAAAAAACTCCGATCAACAAGCCTGCTCCTTTGAGATCCCTAAAGTAAAACCACCAACCTAACAATCAAGAGAGGACTAACAACGGTTAAGAAACCTTGATCTCTTAGACTGACCTTGAATATTTTTATAAAGGTCGGTGGTTGGCATTTAAAAAAAATATTGGATCATATTTTCGTTCACATAACTACAAATTTGGATTGTAGCCTTGAGTTTCCAATATAAGTTATGCTATATATTGTTCGATATTGAGGCCTTGTTAGATGCGACATAAGAAAAGCACGTTCCATATGTAACAAGTTCTTTAAAAAAAACATGAGCACCTTTACCATGCGTTGCATTGGTCTTGTATATTGGATGGATCTTCGTTTATGTAAGAGAAGATTAAAAAGAAAAGGCGTTATTTTCTTCTATACAATAAATACAATGTTCTTCGATTTAACAACCGTACATAATTTTAAGTCACATGCCTTCTACTTTAAAGTGTGAAAACGATATTAATATATATACTTATTATAATAAATAAAGGAAGGAATAATATAGGCACCTAGAACGACACTTAAATAAGTGTTCCGTTAATATATTATTACTTACAGCTCCGTTCATAAACGCCTTGTACGACGTGGATGAAGTATTCGCATTGACTAAAATAAATACTTGGTCCCTCGAAAATCCATGTATTTCCTTTCAAACAACATAAATTCCTCCTTGCTTTTAGAGGAGGCATTCAAGAGGAGAAGGCCGCCCCCCCGGTGCCCATCCAAGGACTTAAGAACCCGAAAGTCTGCATTAGAATCGAGCGTAATTAAAGAAATATTTTTGGAGCGAATATAGAGTGAGCTGGGCCGTGATGCATTCCGTGAGGACCGAAGGTCCAAGTGATAAACGTCTTCTACGAGCAAGGAGAATTGAGTATGAGGAGGATGTAAGGAGGATTGGTCCAGGGTTATGGATAGGTAAATGCAGGATCTGAAAGTGAGGTGGACAAACTTTTTCCTCTGAAGATGAAGAAGGGAAGAGGAAGATGCGTTAAGAATGCTGAGAGGCACATGGGTACAGGGGCAGAATAAATGGTAGTTCCAACTGTCCTCGCTCTCCAGGAGACATGCCTGAAGGGAAACTCCTTGAAGGAACGCCAATAACAGTAGAGGAACCCACATGGCAATTTTCTCCTCATGACTAAAAGACAAAATAAAGAAAAGGGGAGATTTTGCGGGGAAATACTCAGGTACACAGTTAAAAGGCCTGATCCTTAAATACTACAAGGCAAAGAAGAGAACACTCACACCCTTACAAATTAAAGTTACAGTTATCATGACAAATAATAATAATAGAACATGACTTTTAAACCATGGTTTCAAGGTTCATTAAATTGGCAGAGGAGGAGAAGAAAGAAGGCAGAAATGAAAACAAAGTTTGTCAAATGTTTAAAGAGCTTCAAAAATATATTCTTTGTATTCGTCTTATTATGATAAATGGTTGACATGAGAAGAAAAAGAAAAAATGAACATGATATAAATAGATAACAACCTTTTTTTACCGTTCGGATGGATGATATTTTAGCAAATATATATATTATACTTAAGATTAATAATAGTAGTATTGGATATCTGAAACACGATGCATCAACATAGTTAAATATAGAAAAGTTGCTTATTAATATAAATTTAATACTCATAAACAAACTATATTGCCCCAAAAAGTGGGTGGATCTGGGAGGGCAGAGTCATCAGTTGAAAGGCTTAATTATATTAAATATATAGAGATATTTACGCTCAGTTTTTAAAAAGATGTCAGTAAAAAGGCACCAAAACGGCTGGGAAAATTTTGCGCTTTTTTTGTTTGTTGAAAGACGGGAAAAACATAATTATATATAATTATCCCAGGAAATATATGTATCTATATAAAATATAAATATATATGTGTGTATTATATATGGATAATACCTAGAATATTTCTTAGGATGAATGGGGCGGGTGGGAGATGGGGAAGGGGGATCACTAACCCGTAGAAATGGGGCATTATTAAATATACATATATCTTAATAAATTCATTATTCTCATTTGTGGAGAATATATAAAATATATATACTATGAAATATATATTTTTTTAGTTGCCAAAAAAAATTGTATTCTTAATTTCCCTCCCATGTAAACATCAGCGTTATTTTTTTTTACATGGATGACAAGGGACTCAATGAGGAATACCTAGTTGTCAACCTAGTAAGCTCAAAAGGAGGGGGGGGGGAGGGATTCAAACCCTGGACTGACTAGCAAATGCAAATCATAAGAGTAAGTGGACTTTTATCCTTAATTGGCTAACAGATATATTGATAATCATATGGCGGGCTTAACGAACAAAGGGGGAAGGGACCTCAATGGAGGGACAGGGGCCAATATATAAATAATAATTACCATGTATTGGCATTTTTTAAATGTTCTTTTTTCCTAATTTAAAAACGTATCACAGAAAATTAAGGAAAAAAGTGTGAATAAATATTGTCCCTCTATTTTGGCATGCATTGTTTGTTTTCGGAATTTTTGAGCACAGAGAGAGAGAGAGGGATAAGAATACTGAGAGAGAGAGAGGCTATAGAGTTAGATTAATGGAGGAGGCTCGTCCTCCCTTGGACGGAGATGTTTTTCGCTTTCGACTGGATCTTTTGCGGTTGCGTTTGAGACAGATGTTGAGGAGGAGGAAGATGATGTGTGTTGTTTGAGAGGGGTTTGTCTGAGCATTTGCTGCAGTTCCATGTGTCTGGGATATGAGTCCGTTTGATTTTAGCACAGGAGAGGTGTATCCATGTGAGGCAAGAGGAGCATTCGATCATGGGCGGCCTGCAAAGGGCTTCTTGCAGTAGCAAGTCACATCGTTGAAGCCTTCCTTGTCGACTAAGAAGAAAAAAGGGGGTAATAATAAGAAAATTGTACAGTATAACTACCACACCCCATGCGCAGGTAAGCATGTAGGGTAGGACTAAGGATAATAAATATTGATTTTTCACAAAAAACTACTAGGAGACGTTAAAGCATACAGATTTAATTAAAATTTTAGACACTCTTAAATCCGTTCTTAATGAAATTTTAAACATTGCGACGAAAAGATTTTGTTTAGCCATCAACTTGAAGACGTCAAAACTGTAGTTAAAATGGCTGCCACGCGAGGTAAACAATATTATAGAATGCTAGGGAACAAAATAATACCAGTGACGTCAAGCTATTTTGATTATTTAGTAAAGAAACTGTGTATTTCACATAGAGAGCTTATTGGAGTCTTCAGAGAAGTACGTCATATTACTCAATATAAACAAATCTTTCTATCTCTATGATCAGCTTACGATGACGTAGTACAAATTACTTTGTTTATATTGGACACAGGCGGCAGCTGAACGATGTTTCTCTACTATTGAAGGGAATAAGCTCTCTATATTTGTATATCTATTTGGCATTTAATTAGTATTGCTTCATTGGTTTTTTTGCAATTTTTCCTTCTGTCTGCTCCGACATAGATCTTGTAAAATGAGTATTTTACCGACAGCTATTTTGTATCGTATAGGATCCATCGGCTGTAATGCGAATCATACGTATTTTCTAGTGTATATGCAACTAAATATATAGTGAATCAGAAAAAAGCCTTATAGATTTTCTATAAAACCATTGCTGTACGTATCTATTACTGACAAAAATAAACTTTTTAAGATACATGGACACGGCACGATGACCGAATAGGAAGTTACTTTGAATTCCAAATCAGACATTAATGCCTTAATTTCTTATTTGGGTAGCCAAGAGATGTAGAAAGCATAAAGTAATGGGACTGAACAAGACTATGACCACTTCACTCGTGGATGCTGTGTGAACATAAGATAGATAAGAATATATGTCTTAAGAACGCCAAGTGTTCTTTTGCATGGGCTTGAATCCATGTTCTTTACGATTCATTTAAATCTACTTTTTCAATATTATCTATTATTATTATTGTTTAAATAAAGCAACATTTCTCATACTAACAGAGATATAATGATCCTTTTATTGGGCCCAATCATAGAGATATAAAGATAGAGAGAGCTTATTCCATTCAATAGCAGAGAGAAATCGTTCAATTGTATTCTGTGCCCAATATAAAGAAAGTAATTTGTACTACGTCATCGTAAGCTGATCATAGAGATAGAAAGACTTGTTTAATTTGGGCACAAAAACGTATTCAACTGAAGTATCCAATAAGCCCTCTATCATATTTGACGAAAACTAAATCGTTAAACTGATGATAAAAAGTACCAAAATGAAAAGATTTATAGGTGAGTTTGCGAGAACTACCATTAAGGCATATTATCAACGTTTCGATATAAATAAGGATATTGAAGCGTTTAATTATTATTCACGGATTCTTATTGGATTTACGGTAATAGTATTTTTTTGTCTCGTAATAATCTTACTTTGGCGTGGAAATTAAAAAGAAAAAAATCCCCTTATGAATAAGAGGGATTCCAAGCCTCAATGTACGAGGGAAATATACTTAATAATCAACTTGATTAAAAAAACGTTGTAGACACCTATAATAAGCTTATATTATATATTCATCTCGTGGATGACTGAATGGGGCTCTCAACTCATTGCTAGCATGATTATTTTAAGAAGTCCAAATATAAAATACAATATGTAATTCAATCTCACTTCTAATGATAGTAATAATTGAATCAAGCATTCTCCATTTCTATGATGTTTCGTAAGGCAATTTATCGATTGGAAGAGACGATCTACTCCTGATGATGACTGGATGACTGGATGACAAGTCACAAGCAAATTTCATTTGATTCGATTGCTGCAGGACTTGAATGGTATTTTCAGCTCAAGTATTTCATGAGTTCTCGCTTTGAGTGACAAAGTGTGCATGGGTCGGATGCCATGATGCCATGATACCATGACGCCACAGCGTGAGTCAGGCTCAAACATGAACCCTTCTTTCTATCTATTCCAGAGAGTCAACCCCCAAACACTACCCAAGATACCAACTTATGGGCAATCAATCCACTTATAAATATGCCTTTCTTTACCTCTTCCATCTGATGAAGAGCTCGTTTCCTCATCCTCCACGTCCTCGCTTCTCCTCCCAGCCTCCACGCGATGATGAATCGCCGCCATTCGTCTTCCGTCTTCCTCGTAGTTCTCATAGTCGAGAATCATGCGACAAAAGGCTAAAAAGTCCTCAGACGTCCGACGCCGCTTGGATTCTTCCAGCATGCTGCTGGACTAACTCTAAGCTCCAGGAATATATCAACGACTCCAAAGTGGCGTTTTCTTCCTTTCTCTCCACGCCAAGCAGCAGTAGTTCCTGGGTAGTCGTCGAGGAGTCCTTGCTTTTAAGTCTGGGAGAAGAATGCTTCTGCCTCTGCCTCTGCTGACGAGAGATCTGGTGTTGTGTGTAAGTGTGTGAAGAAAAAGACAAGGACAGAAAAGAATCAGCAGTCACTAACTTGGATGCAGGCTCATGACGTAGGAGACTGACGTCAGTGGAAGCATCCATGAGGCTTCAATTATCGGCACCCGAATATCATCATGATGATATATCGTCGATACATATCGATAGGTATCAAAATGGTCAGCCATAAAAAGAACGATAAACAATGGATCCTTAAGACACACTTTTTTCGTTCATTACCAAATCCCCTAAAATGGTGTAGGATATTTATAGATTAAAAGAGAGATCTTATTAAAAATGGATTGAACTTTTTTCGTTTATTACGAGTCAGGGATGAAAGTAATTCAAGGATCTTGCCAGAACTTTTGTTAAAGGTCTGAATTGCAAATAACTTTATTTTAAATAAGACTCACTTATGTACTCTGTTTTTGACGAAACGCCGTACGGGTCTTGAATATTTTTCGAAGTATAATGTTCCGGCTCAATGTCTTACGATTTTATCGCTGTAGCAAGTTGTAACAAGATGACGTCTCGCAGAAATCAATTTATAAAGGCTGAAATATTTATTGATAATGATGCCACCTAATTATAAATAAAATAATAATAAACAAAAAAACTACTTTTTATTCGCAACCGAAGTAACATGGATGTATGTTTGCAACAAGAAAGAATTTAATATTCATGAATGATGATGATGCGTACATTCTAAAAGTTAAAAAAAAATTATTATCTACAGATGTACACAAATTAACTTAATCAACAATTAGACATATAACATTAAGAAATTACGCTATCCAAATAGCAAAACTTTACTCTTTTGTTTATGTATAATTAACGCTTTATACCAATGTTGTATATAAAGTCATTATTAATTATTGTGTGGTTTCAAGTGCGTCTTTAAAGACTAAAAAGTGTCCGAAATAGTCAACTATTTGTAAAAAAAAATTAGAGCAAATTTGTACTATCTATAAGTAAATTATATTACATAGTTTATTTATATTTTGGATTTAATAAATCTATTTTTATGTAGGTGCATGCAATCAGCCAGGAGCATAACACTTGAAAATAATACACACGTTTCAAAATATGTCATGGATGTAATGCATAAATTGAAAATAATTAGAAAAACTTTATTTCAAAAGAAACCATTTTTATTTATCTTTTTTGCATTGCTTATTTGATATATCACATTAAGTACAAAGATTAATAGTATATGTTTTCAATGGTAATAGAAAAGTTTCATAAATATTGTAAGAGGAGTTTTGAAAAGAAGCTTTTAAACCTTAATATAGTCTCCTCCTTACAAGAAAATAAAATTCAAATTAAACAAGGAATGTTATTTTCAATCTGGGCTTTAAAATAAATTAAAAAATCTAGCTTTCTTGATTAAAATAGTTATTAAATTTATCCAAAAAATACTACAATTATGAACTATAATGCATGTTTTTGTACAAAAAAAGTGAGGTGTTATATAATCGATGATTGAAGATATAAATACAGAGCTTGGCTAGAGGTATGATAAATTGTTGAATCAATAAAAGGGTTGGGAAGGTGAGGAAGTAGGGCGCCTGACATGTTGTTATTTTTTAGCTTTTAAACTCCGAAATAAAAAATCTCTAAACAAATAAGTTTACATAAAATTAAAAAGTTTGGCTCATATTTCAAGAAATATAAATTTCATTAATTGAAATTTAGCAACAAAAAAACTTGAATTTGTATGTATAAATTAATATTCTAAAGACGGTTGATCCTGTAATATGGCAAGATAAATGGGGGTGTTTTTGTCAATTAAAAATTATCTAAATTTTTCATATTAAAGCTTGAGCCAAGTTTCTCAAAATGTATTCTTATTTGATACATTAACGAATTCTGCTAAGGTTTTTTTTTATAAGAAGATCTTACGTAAATTTTGGGTCCAGTGTTTATCTTCTCTCGCAAAGTCTATTAATTTATATAAAATTATGAAAAAAGATACAATACCAAATCTCCTTAGTTGTAATTAAAACTTCATTTATGGATCTATTCATTATGACTGGAAACGATATGCTTAATTGTAAGTACTATGATGAAGATATACCGTTAATAATATTACCGTTTATGTAATTATTATTGATATTTAAATGTTGTTTAATGGTTCATTATTGGGTTTAATAGGGATTTATATATATATATATATATATATATACTACCAACCTATAGCTAATTTATCATGAACAGTCTTAATGAAAACTTTATTTTAGTGGTTTTCATATTATTCAATACATGTTTTCATTTTTCTATCTGCGTCCTTTTATTCTAAGTCAAAAATATACTTTTTACGATCAGATAAAAGTAAATCAATTCGCCTTACAGAAATGATTTTATAACAAACAATAATAAATAATAATCGTTATAGTTAATACTATCATAATGATCCTTCAGACCCAATGTCAATAGATATTCAATTCCGTGAACTCAATTATTGTTTTATGTGTTTATATTCAATTCTGGGCATTTTAGCTTGAAAGAAGTACAAAGACTATATGTTTAATAATCTCTATCTCATTTGCTATAAAATTAACTTTATGAAAACAATTTAGAATAAATACGTTGTTAAGTTTTTGAAAAATAATTTAAGTCATACTTTGTCCAATATAATAGATGAAATAGGAGTAAATATTTTGTTGGATATTTTTTTGAGGCTCAGGTTCGATATCCATCGCTACGAAGAAGAAATTTAACGATCTTTTAGATAAAATGAACACTACTTATTATTACTTTTTTGTAATTTGTTGTAAAAAAAATATATGTTGGGGCGCAGGTTAGAGTCCCAAGAGGGGATGGCCATTTTTGGTCTACCTCATTGATTAGATCCTAGGTTCGATAGACTAATTTTAATGCTATAAGCTTATTTATATCCAGTTGGATGTAATTTTATCGCACCAATTAGGCACAAAAAAATAATCCCGTATGTAGGAGCGTCAACGTGTAAATGGGCTGGTGACATAATTAAATATGTGCCAGCAAGATCGAAGCTCTACATGAAAACTATCAAAAGGATTTTAAAAATGCATTGCGAGTTTTTAAATAAATTTAATAAGTAATGCGTCCTTTTACATAAGGGTATTCTTCAGGGCAGTAAATGTGAACTGAAATGATCATTTATGTATTTTCGCAACTGCCCTGAATAGTTTTACTCTATTTCCTGTATATATTTTAGTGTATTTTTTACACTGTAAAATTTCGCAGATTACCGAATAATAAAAAATAACCGGAAAATTGATATGGAAACACATTTTAAAAGTAAATAATATATTTTAAATATATTAATAAAGGCAAAAGTTCACTAAATCATGATAACAAATTAATGTTTAGATATTGGTCCAGCACCCCCTAAATGAGGATTCTATGTATATGAACTAAGTTAATATTTAAAAATTGGGGATAGAAGCAGCTTTATTTTGCAAACAAAGATTTGTGATCCTTCATTGAAATTCTGCCAAAGGAATTATTGTCAAAACAAAGTTATTTGACGATTCTAAATATAAAGTTAGCTTTTCAAAATGATTCCCCTCTTTCCAAATATACATATAATTTGTAATATCCTATTTTTCTGTTTATATATAATTTATATATATATATATATATATATATATATATATATATATATATATATATATTCCTCTATGACCCTCTTATAAAATATTGAAAGTTTTATACATCGAATGTATAGGTACATAATTCTTAAATGTATTATCCTTTTTAAAATTTACTCTGTTTGCATTCAGATACGATAAATATTGTATTATAATATATTCAGGCTAGTCTAATGAACTAATGTATTAAAATTTATTCTGCAATTTGAAATTTGAACATGAGCCGCATGAATGGAACCAAACCATAAAATAATAATGATCTAGGTATAAACTCTGAATATGCAGCTACAAAAATCGTAAAATTGAACAAATTCATCTACAATGTAACTTTGGTTTATGATATAAATTCAAGAAAACGTACGAATTTTATATCATTATGTAACATGTATATTAAAATACATTTATAATACTTATTAATTTATCAATAAGTGTATCAGATCTCAGCTATTACTATATATTTGAGTTGTATTGTTGATTAATTTGGTGATGAAAACATAATTAGGAAAACATAAATAGCTGAGATACGTACAGTTTTAAAAAGCAACTGGATACTGGAGACGGCTTCCTAGGCAATTAACTGTTGCTCAGAAAAGTAGACTTTGCATTTGTAGATTACATTGTTATCTAATATGAAATCTTTTATTGCATATGTAAAATAGACATCGCACGTAGATCAAATTAACTACGAAATCTAGATGTCATAAAAGTTATCAATTGTTGCATAATTTTTTTGAGGCTCTAATTTTATTTATGTAACATAAACTAAGAACAGGGCTCCCATGTGATTGGTCTCACAGAATTTTAACTTCAAATATGCTATAATTTTAACATACGGGATCGATAGATGCTTATTTTGAAGCCCCAAATATTTTATAATTGTGTGACACCGAATCCTAATATACCATAGGAGGTGTATCTGACGTCTCAAAATACCACAATTGTTGTGGCATGTAAAACCCAAAGGCCAGAGCTGTAGCCGTCAAACCTTAGGCTTGCTCATTTTCGATAGGTTTGGGTTCTCAATCAACTATAAGTTATAGTTATTGAAAATCCAAACCTATCGCCGATAAACAACCTTAGGTTTGACAGCTAGAACTATGGTCTATTGGGGTTTCATTTATAGTATAATTGTGTTATCAGAGGTCAATGTTAAAACGATTATACGTAATCTCTAAGTAAACAAATTTTTCTTGTAACATATAATCTAAGACACAATCAAGTAATTACTGATTATTTGTCTGCAACAAGAATAGGGATGACATGTTCTAAGAATTTAGAGCCTCGCTGATTTAAGTAAAACAATACTCGAATCCTAACCAAATATTAATTTAAGGCTCCAAAATTCTGGATTACGTGGAAATCTCATATCCGAATCCTGGCTCTCTAAAATTCCACCTTTTTTCTAATCCTTTTAATAATTTCTTATCTAATCTAATTCTAATATTTATATATTTAAATGTCAAAATCTTAAAAACAATCACATAAGATTTCACAGCATCCACAAATTGGACTTCTAAGAACTGATCAGCGTCAGAGTCATTCTATTATCTATTCAAAGAAAAATTGCTTGGGCAAACATTAATATTGACGTAATTTGAATGTAGGTAAGGAAATGAGGGATAGATAGGTCATGTGTTGATCGAAAAAATTATATGACACTGGCTTCACAGCTATTTGATCTTAACATCAATTAATACTTAGCAAATACAATAGAGATAATAATGAAACCTATATGTTACTGATCATGTTCAGTAACGTATAGGTTTTGTGATTATCTAATTGCATTTGCTAAGTTTTTCATGATATATACCTAAGAAGTCACCAATGCCCTTATAATGTAACTCCCTTAAAAATACAGAAGCACTTAATTATTCTTATTTTTTTTCAAAAATGTTTTTGTAATAGCGAATAAAATACAAATATATCATTGATCATGTATCTTAAAAGCATAAAGTTTATTCCGTCCATTACACTGCTTAACAATTTATGGGTCAACTTCCTTGATTGAGCTAATTATATAAACTCTTTGGAATTGAGCCCGAATCCAAATCTGGCCTCTTTTTTCTATAAAGGTCCAGATTTTTTAAGCATTTCCTTTTTACCTCCGCCGAAGGAGGTATTGTTTTCACTGGTGTTGGTTTGTTGGTTGGTTAGTTTTGTTTGTCAGCAGGATAACTCAAAAAGTACGAAACGGATTCGGATGAAACTTTGTGAGTTGTTGGAAATGCCAAAAGGAGCAAGTGATAAATTCTGGCATCTCTGAGTGCAGAATTAAGATGCAAATGAGCTAAATACTAATAAATATTTCAAGTTAGCCTACTCTGCCAATAGATGCCACTGTGCTGTGAAATCAGGGGCCGGGAGCGTCTTCCTCTCGGAATTTTCGTCGAGGGGAACCCTCCCCCGTACCTCTACGCCACCCCAGTCGTGAAAAATCCGCCTCGGAAGGCTCATAGGACCCCGTGACGGCGGAGGTTTGCACTCTCTGAGTGTATATATGTCTCTAGTTTATCATAATTTCTAAGGCCTAAAAGTACAATTTTCATAGATTTCAAAGCAAAGGATAATAAAGCACTAATAGTAGTTTGAAAGTGAGGATTCAGAATTTTTAAATTAATCACCATAATTTTTTATGATAATATAAGAGTTAAGAAATGAAGTCACATACAATTATATATGTATTTTTCAACTATTTCTGTAGAATGTTTATCAATCGTTTTTTATGTTTAGATAAAATTATGAGGCTTTTTGGGGGGGTTCAGTTATAGAGATCTAAAGTTCAGGTTAAATGCTTTAGTTCAGGTAAATAGTTGGAAATACGATTTTTATTATCGATTGAATAATAAATAAAGAAAATAATAAAGGTTTTTCGTTGATAAATAAGTAATGTTGCGATGTTTTTAAAATAATGAGGGGCTGCGATTTAAAAAAATTAAAGACCATTTAGTAAACATCTTACAAACTGTATAATAATGACCATCTGCTTGGTTGAAAATGAATACTGATACAGATACTGTCTTCTCAATGATATTCCTGAATACATCAAGATATTGGCGACTGGGATTTGATGAATCATTATCTCAAAGCATCAGTTTTCATATTTCAATATATAAAAACTTACAAGGATTTGTAAATGTATCATTTTGTAAAAAAAATTATTACTCTTAAATAATTTTGAATTTTTTATAAAGTTATTTTATATTTTACTATTTGTTTATTTTAACAATCACATTGAAGGCAGTTAATATTTTTTTCTTTATTTGATTTCAAGGAATTAAGGGTCATTGTAAAATCAATATACACAAATGAGCTTTTAAGTCCCAAGTTTATTTAATCTAAATGCTTATCTTTATAATATTTGATAAAATGACAATTAAAAAAGAAATTTTCTACTAAAAAATAATTTTCAAATCAAATGTTCATTGGTAATGCTATTGTTCAGTCTATTTTATTATAATATCCTTGAACACTTATTTGTTCTGAAAAAAATATAAGCTTATTGTAATAGTATGTATAACTCATATGCATACTATCTCTACTCTTGCTCAGGCAAGACTCTTTACTTGTGTACATCTCTTTACTCTTGCTCAGGCAAGACTCTTTGCTTATGTACATCTCTTTACTCTTGCTCAAGCAAGACTCTTTGCTTGTGTACATCTCTTTACTCTGCTCATGCAAGACTCTTCCCCCTCCCGAATTTTACTATAAAAGAGACTGACTCCTAATATATGGGGTCTTCACTCTTGATCTACTTGGAGTAATAAAGATCACTTGGTTTCAATATTCCGCCTTGTCCAACTTTATTAATACCATCCGAGGATAACACAATCGGTAGAATCGGTCCGAGAATATCACACTTATATATAAACACAACTTTGTATTTGTATTTCACTTATATTGATTACATTATCTCCCATAAATCATACCCCTTAGGTTCAATCCATATATTTTGGTTGACGTCAAGGCAAAATTTGCTTTAAATCGATCAGGGCAATCATTACAAACAAATGGAATTGCAAGAGTAGATAATTACTAAAAACTGAATTAATCGTGATTATCATTTTTTTTTGTAATATCTACACAAAGATAATTATTGTGCATATAATATCTTTTATATTTTTTCATAATGTATATATTTATATGTATTTTTTGAACTATTTTAAATGTGTTTCATATAATATTTTTTGTCTCTATATTTTAGAATAAGAAATAAGCATTCAAACCATTGGAAAGGTTTTAAAATACTCAACTTGCTACAAACGGGAAAAAATCGAAACTTTGTAAGAAAAATTTGCGAGCATTTTGATATCAACCACTGCACGTATCTCAGTTCTTACAATAAAAAATCCAAACTCAAATAGTGACACTTGGAATTATAAGGATCAATGAATTCGTTTTTATCCTTCTTAAGCCGTCGAACACATGAATTTTTTTTTCTCTTCAGCAGGTCTTTTATATCATTATTTAATATATACGACGTACACAATATACACATATATATTAATAAAATTAAAAAAGGAAATTTGTGCAGTGTTGAAACCAACATAAATAAACATTGTAGTTTAAAATTATTTTCCTCTTTAAGACCTTAAAAACATCAAATTACTTAGGAAGTATAAAAAGCAATACTAAAACCAAACAAAACATAAAATCGCAATAAACGAACAAAACGTAATATTATAGCAGTTAATGAACAAAGACAGATAATTTTTTATATATCTATAATAATGTCATTAAAATTTAAAAATATTTTATCCTAGTTCTCTTTTCATGATGGGTGTTTGGTTTTATCTTAAATTATCTTTGATCTTGGCTGTAAATTAATTACCAAGTTAGATTGTTGTTATATTTTTTTATTTATTATTTTATATTGTCGATTTAAAGTGTTATACACTAATATTTTTTAAAGGATATTACAAGAGTTGCTCCTTTTTGTTAGAAGCTATGATTTATATTATTCAATGTTTATTTTTTTGTCTTTCAACCTTGTTTAGAGATCTAATTTTAAATTAAAATGAATATTTAGATAACTGAAATTTATATAAATAAATATTTTTTTTTAGTAATAATTACAAAAAATTAAACTTGGTTTGCAATAAACCAATAACAGATAAAATAATAGCGATAAAAATATTTACAATAACATAAATGATAATGTGCTAAACAAGACTTATTATATTTATAATGGGTATGAGTCGCCCCTTGATCAAAATACATAGATTTTTTATTTTATCATTCGAAAAAAACCACGATATACACAAGTATTTTATGTTTTATATTTATGAAAATATGTACCAATATTTTTTAAACTGTAAGTGCGAAATTGACGTAAATTCTAATATTATTTGAAAAAATTAATTTTTTTCTGAACATTATCTGAAAAACTGATCAAATCTTTAAAATGTTAATAGAAAATAATAATCCTTTTGACCAAATTGGGTCAAAACTACAAGAGTTGCGGCTGACGTCAAATGATGCAAAATTATTATAATTATATGTGCAAATCATTTTTTGACCGGAAAGATATTATATTTGTCAAAAAATATTGAGAATTTATAAATTTATGAACCTAATATAGGATAAAATTTCGCTAAAACTATGCATGACAGCAGCAAATTATTGCCATACACCGACCAAAGGATAGAGCACTAAAAGATAGTTACGGCAATAGATTGGAGCGTCACCGCAAAACAACTTGTAAAATGAAAATAATGATCAGTGTGATGATAATATAATATATAGTCTTTTTATTGAAAAATATTGTTAAGCAAGGAGTAATAAAAATGTTTTATTAATCAAATGAATTTGATAATTATTTAAGTTAGTTTGCTCAAATATATAAATAATTAACTTCAAAATAAATTATGCGATCCGTTTTTGAATATAATCGTCTCTTCTCGTAAATGTATATGTAAACGAACTTTTACATACCTTGATTTAGTATATTGTAATAATTCATGACATTGTGGGATATTCTCTATTGATGATCTAATTATTTCAAGAAACATTCCTGTTATTAAGGTTCCTATTTGTTTCGTTGTTACTAATTATTTTCAGGCTTGTCAACGCAACGAAAATTTATTAACGCACTGAATAAACGTCCAACGGAACGCAAATTGCTTTGAGAAATAAAATTTAAAAAAATTGTTTTCATTACAAACAGAATTTTTTTTCAGTAACTATTTTCTAAAATAACTTATTTTCTTCTTATTACGCTGAACGCTAAAACATTGTTGGAACGCTAACTTTTTTTTAAAATGAACGCTATTGTGTTGACGCTACCGCCAAAGATTCTTTTTACCATATGATCTTTTTATATCTTCAAAAATTTTAAATTGTATTTATTATTTTATGAATAAAGTACCGTCCAACAGAATAATAATTGGCTATGAGTGAAATTAAAGTATTAAAATCCATAGATGATTTTTCATTATCATGAGAAGAATTGTTTTTCGGATAATTTTAGTGTTTCAAATTAAATAACTATATTTCTTCTTCATTAATTCTTCTAACGATACTAAAATTGTTGAGATATTATCTTCCTAGCTTTTTTTAAATGTAGGTATTGTGTTAAGGTACCATTCCAATTAGTTTTTTTACCCATAGGCGATGAGTCGGGTTTTTATATAAAGTTGAGCAAAAATATTTACATTATTTCGTTATTGCAGTTATTTTTGAGTAAGAGCACTCGTCATTGGATTAAACAAGCCAACAAAAATAAAACAACAAAAAGGTATCGGAATAATTTTCATAATTCTTATAGAGTTTTATCCACTGATTCCAGAATATGGTATTCATTTTTTTTAATGAGTGATTTAGAGCAAAATGGATTTCAATTTTTTTAGCATTTTTAGATTCAGAGCCATTTTTGGCATACAAGCCTTAAAGTATAGAAAAATAAAAAGCAATGATTTAGAGCTTAGATCAAAGTACACATTTTAATTCGTCTCTTGGCACATTTTACACTTTAAAATGTCATGTCATTAAAAATGAACGATGAGTGAATTTTCTTAGAGACTCACTGATCCTCACTGTTCCTCACTCAAAGGTCTTACATGATTAAAATTCATATGAATATGAAGAAAAATATCAAGCTTTAATTTGATATGCTTAATGTTTCCATAAAATGCCTTATTTTATCAAAATTAGCAAATGATATTTTTTAAATCCTCTCCATTTTGCCCTTTTTAGAGAAATTCATAAGTCCCCAGTGAGATAGAAACAGAGAGAGAGAAACTGACGTCACAACGTATGTAAACAATAAAGAGTATTTTCCTTCTTTCATTGGAATTTGAGTGTTTTTTCCCGAAATCTTCCGAGGATCCAAGATTCCTAATGAGTGGCCTGCCGGCTGTGCCGTCGTACACAACATTTGTGAGAAGAAATTCATCGTGACACAGCCTCGGATCAAGCATGGAGCAAGGAGTGGAGCTTAGGAGGACATGACTCCCCAGAGGTGCTTAGCCTATTCTCTTTGCATCAAAGGGATGATGATCGAGACAGACAGACAACCTCAAGGCATTAACCCCCCCCCCCCCCTCCTCTCTCTCCTTAAGGCCTGATTGGCTGGCTCATATCCGTCTGCTCAAAGAAGATGGACGTGTCCGGGCACCCCGTCAACAAGGTGGACCACCCATGGAGGCCCCTATCTCAGTGGAAGAAATCGGAGTCGCCATGAAAGACATGGCACCGATAGAGATCCACTGGGAATGACAGGGGCAGATTCTTGCAATACCCATGAGCGAAATGGCGAAATATTTTAATAAGATTTTAATAGAGGGTAAGATACCACTAGTTACTAATGCAAGGACCACATTGCTCCCCAAAAAGAGGACCCACAGCTAACAGGTGATTATAGACCAATAACGGTGCTTCCCCACCTGACCAGGGTCCTCCACAGAGTCCTGGCAAACAGAATAAAAACAGCGAGGATAAGCAACCGCCAAAAAGGCTTCAGGGAAGTGAACGGCTGTTCCGAAAATAATATGATTCTTAGGAATCTGATCGGAACAGCCACAAGCGGACAGCGCTATTTCCCATTAGCGTTCGCCTTCATTGACCTGGCCAAGGCCTTCGACTCAGTGTCGCACACATCGCTGCTTCGGGCGGCAAGAAGAGTTGGGGTACCCCCCCTAATAATTAACTATTTAGAATACCTCTACAATAATGCCAGGACTCGGATTGGGGACCAGGAAGCTACTTTCAAGTCCGGTATCCTTCAGGGAGACCCACTGTCTGGCTACCTCTTCAACTTCGTACTGGACTGGGTATTAGACGTTGCCTATAACACCACACCTGTGGCGAAAAGAAATCCAGTACGAGTTGGAGCAACGCATGTGGAGGCCCTCCTCTTCGCTGACGACGCTGTGCTCGTCAGTAGGAATGTTGAGGGACTCCAGAAATTAGTGGATGCCTTCCTCACACAATGTGAAAAGGCAGGCCTCAAAGCTAATCCACAAAAGTGCGCCTTCACAGCAATCCAGACAGTGGGAAAAGCCCACTTCATCGACGCCTGTGAAGAACTATCCGTAATGGGGGAAAAACTAACCCCCATGAATGTGTCGGACACATACAAATACCTGGGAGTGGTGTTCAACCCCAAGGGTATGGTATCAACCCCTATCCTGGAGACAATCCAGGAGGGGTTAGGTAGACTGAATGGCATCGGCCTAACAGTCTACCAAAAGTACATAGCCTTGAGGGAACACCTAATCCCAAGGCTAATCTACAGCCTCACCTACGGCAAAGTCTCCCAGTCCCAGATCCGACAAGCGGATCAAGTGGTGAGACTGGCCGTAAAGGACTGGATGAAGCTCGCCAGGGATACTCCCAGGGAGTTCTACTACGCCCCAACGCCATCTGGTGGTCTAGCCCTCATGGAGCTTGAGGTACGCAGGAAACTCATCCAAAATAAGCGTATCTCTGCCCTGAGGGAGTCGAGAGACCCCATCGTCCAAGCAATCATTGCACAGGACCCACTTTATGTTAGACCTCAAAAGGCGACAGTGGGTGGGCTCCTGTGCAAGGACAAAGACACGGCAGACACACTATATGCCAAGGCGTTGTGGGCAAAAACCGACACATGCGGGCTGGCGTCGACAGCGCAAGGACACCGGAACTTCATGTTCATGAGGGAAAGGGGGCAAAAGCTGACAGACGCCACGTTTTGTGCAGCAGTGCAAATGATGGCAGGAGCACCTCTAACTAAAGCCAAAAGGGCACGGTTCACACAGCTCCCCAATGGGAACAAGTGTGAATCGTGCGCCGACCGCGTAAAAAACCTGCAACACATCCTGCAGGTATGCCCAAGGGTTAGAGGAGCAAGAATAAAACGACATGACCAGGTCCAGGCCCTCCTTGAAAAATCGCTCAAGGCTAAACAAAGGACCTACCACAGAGACAACGTTATCCCCATGGGAGGAACAGTCAGAAAACCCGACCTTGTAATAATTGACAAGGATAAGATAAGTGTCGTCGATCCGACAATAGTGTCGGACACTCTCTCCCTCCAAGAGTCGGAGAATAGCAAGGCAGCCACCTACAACACCACAGAGTTCAAAAAGGCTCTCCTAAGGTACTTTGAGTGCGAGGAGAGCCACACAATCGAACAAATCGAGGTGGTGCCTATCGTTATAAACTGGAGAGGCATTATGTCAGAGAGAACGTACAGGGCGCTTGTTGGGACTGTCGGAATGACCCCCCAATATGTCAAGTACGTCCAATTAAAAGTCCTGACTGCCTCCCACATGATCTACAGGGAGGAGAGAGACAGACCTGACAGGGATGTCTAATACCCCTCCATAAAAAGCACTGCATATTCCTAAGACAGTGGTCTTACCCCGAGCATTCTTAGCGAGCGTTTTCCTTTTATTTAAAGTTTTAAAGACCTTTTAACAGCTTTTAATGTATCACCCCCGCTTTTAACAGCTTTTAGAAAACTCTTCTTTTCTCTTTTAATAACATAATAAATGACTGGACAGTTGGGGCCGCCTACCATGTGGGCAACCAACAAAAAGGAGCTATTTCCTATTTTAATTGATAATTCCATTTACTATCTTTATGTATATAGTGTGTGGGTAAGGCGACTGGTTAGTTGCCGCCATAAGCCTGCACACTTTAATAAATTATGCTCCTGTTGGACAAGGAGCGCCCAGACTTGTGTAAAGCGAGGGCAAAGTATTTTTTAAACCACGTGCCAATTTGAAATAAAGAGGGAGGAATGGACTCCCGTGAGAGAGAGAGAGAGAGTCATTGCCTTTGTCCTGTCTACCTACTAGCCTATTCTATCGGGGAGTCTCCTTTTCAAGTGAATCCATCGTTTTTTGCAGCAGAAAAATGAATTACTTACGTTTTCGTTTGCAAAATTCACCTTTTATTAACTATGCAAAAGATACAGCGGGACGACCTCCCTTCCAGTCACCCACCCACGTCCTTCAAACTCATAGCCGCCGCCCCGAGGAGCCCAAGAGTGTACTTCCAAGATAAAAACAAGACATCCAACAACACAATCCTTTCAACAGCCACAAATCACAATGATACACATAATTCATTTATGAAACGTGCAGTTGTCTGCCCACCGATCCATCGCCGTCCTTTATTCCGGGGGGGGGGGGGGGGTCCACCTGCCCTACATCCTCTCATACTGAAACAGAGCACCATTTCAACAGTAGCCGCCGGGCATGCCATGAAGATACCACACAAGCGACCCTGCATGGACCTGGGGAGAGACTCCCATCCCCCACACACTCTAGAAGGCGGACCAAACACCACCACGCCCTCGCCTGCATTGGCTTCACTCTTCACGTCACTCTAAATCCATTCTTGGGAACTAAGCAAAGACTTTCCAACACTCTCAGGTGGAAGCCATCTCCCCCATGGGGCTCGAGTCCTCTACGGAGCGCTATGGCATCCGCTTCACCAAGGACGACCTCCTCCAGATGATTTAAAAGTGAACAGGGACATCGCAAAGGCCGAGTCACAAATCGTCAATCTAACCCTTCCCAATAAGCATTCCATTTACATTATGCCCTCCGGGAACAACGCCTGGGCACCCGACGGGCCATCTGCTAGAGACAGACATCAAGCAACTTTAAGAACAGAAGCTGGAGAACTAGAAAATGCATTCCTACGCTGTAATTGTGACAGGATTTTGGAAAGTTCTTTACACTACGTGTTGTCCACCCAGCCGCCCGCAGGACCTAGCCTTAGCCACGGAGCTGAAATGAGCTAGTCTTTAAAGAAATAGCAATCGTACAAGAACTGTTACAATTATCTTCAAATCATTGGGACAGCAAATTTAAAACCTGATTGTCGCTCATTGAACTTGTTTTGATATGTAAGGTGCATGAAAATAAAAAGGAATTAATTACATTTTAAACATTCTTTTAACTTATAGATTGTTGCCTAGACTTCAATAACTTATTTAGTGGTTTTGCACTGCTGAATCCCAAATGCCTTCGGATCTGGATGGCAGTATGGTGAAGATTTGATCAAATTATATCCCAAAGTTTCTACTAAATAATTATTATCAATGTTAAAAATAATTATTAAATCGTATGAAGCATTAAAAATGATTTTTTGATAGAACTTTTACATTTGTATACTTTGTTTGTCATGATAGCCCTCATTTGCTTTCCTTTTAGATGTTCTAATCGGTTGTTATTAATTTTTAATATGTGCTGAAAGGCTTATCAGGCGGGGAATTTTTTTAAACTAAAATGCTCAATGATGTCAAAGTACGTAATTCCTCTTCTACGTTTTATATGTACATATATTATGTGATGTAATTTTTTGAGCCTGAATAAAAAAAAAATACTCAGTAAACTATTTATTTTTTAATTCTTGATAGTGGCTTAGATTTCAACAACTTATTTAGAAGTTTTGCACTGCTTAATCAGGAAGTGATATCCGTTTATCTTCATCAGGTCAGGTTTTAATGCTAAATTGATTTTAAAGAGCCATTTTGTGACAAAAATTCATAACATTTTTGTTTATTATCAGCTGACTTTTCATGTGTATCGTCCTATATTTTTAAAATAAGAAAAAATGATATTTCAACAACATATATTAATTATCTGATTGTATATTTTAAACTGAATTATGTCCATTATAAATACGTGTAAATTGCATGTTGCCATTTTTTAGCACAGGGATAAAATAAGTATGATAATAATTTAGTTGAGTTAAATAATTTAAGTGTTCCTATAAAATATAAGAATAAATAATATTTTTGAATCGAACTAGATCATTTAATTCCTTTTGGGAAAATGGATGTGGAGTATCATCTTCAAAAACCATTTATTCTTCTTCAGGGTCTTCAAAACTTGAGGCATCTTCGTCACTAATGTTAGGAAGTTCTTCGAAGATAGGCACTGGAATTTCTTCACTGTGGGCTACAGGACGGCGTGCTGATAGAACATCAGGATATTTGAGGCTGTCCCGCTTCTTTCTGTTCATCCCACTAAATCAATAGCGCAAAAGTAGCAGTCTGTGATATGGTTTGTTGGCTCCTTACAAACCATGGAATGCTTATTGGGAAGGGTTAGATCGACGATTTGTGACTCGGCCTTTGCGATGTCCCTGTTCACTTTTAAATCATCTGGAGGAGGTCGTCCTTGGTGAAGCGGATGCCATAGCGCTCCGTAGAGGACTCGAGCCCCATGGGGGAGATGGCTTCCACCTGAGAGTGTTGGCAAGTCTTTGCTTAGTTCCCAAGAATGGATTTAGAGTGACGTGAAGAGTGAAGCCAATGCAGGCGAGGGCGTGGTGGTGTTTGGTCCGCCTTCTAGAGTGTGTGGGGGATGGGAGTCTCTCCCCAGGTCCATGCAGGGTCGCTTGTGTGGTATCTTCATGGCATGCCCGGCGGCTACTGTTGAAATGGTGCTCTGTTTCAGTATGAGAGGATGTAGGGCAGGTGGACCCCCCCCCCCCCCCCGGAATAAAGGACGGCGATGGATCGGTGGGCAGACAACTGCACGTTTCATAAATGAATTATGTGTATCATTGTGATTTGTGGCTGTTGAAAGGATTGTGTTGTTGGATGTCTTGTTTTTATCTTGGAAGTACACTCTTGGGCTCCTCGGGGCGGCGGCTATGAGTTTGAAGGACGTGGGTGGGTGACTGGAAGGGAGGTCGTCCCGCTGTATCTTTTGCATAGTTAATAAAAGGTGAATTTTGCAAACGAAAACGTAAGTAATTCATTTTTCTGCTGCAAAAAACGATGGATTCACTTGAAAAGGAGACTCCCCGATAGAATAGGCTAGTAGGTAGACAGGACAAAGGCAATGACTCTCTCTCTCTCTCACGGGAGTCCATTCCTCCCTCCCTCCGGGGTGCCCGACACGTCATCTTCTTTGAGCAGACGGAATGAGCCAGCCAACCAGCCTTAAGGAAGAGAGAGGAGGGGGGGGGGGGGGGGGTAATGTCCTTGAGGGTATGTCTGTCTGTCTCCGACTCATCATCCTCTTTGATGCAAAGAGAATAGGCTAAGCACCCTCTGGGGAGTCATGTCCTCCTAAGCTTCCACTCCTTGCTCCATGCTTGATCCGAGGCTGTGTCACGATGAATTCTTCTCACAAATGTTGTGTACGACGGCACAGCCGGCAGGCCACTCATTAGGAATCCTGGATCCTCGGAAGATTTCCGGGAAAAAACACTCAAATTCCAATGAAAGAAGGAAAATTACTCTTTATTGTTTACATACGTTGTGACGTCAGTTTCTCTCTCTCTGTTTCTATCTCACTGGGTGACTTATGAATTTCTCTAAAAAAGGGCAAAATGGAGAGGATTTAAAAAATATTCATTTGCTAATTTTGATTAAAATAAGGCATTTTATGGAACATTAAGCATATCAAATTAAAGCTTGATATTTTTTCTTCATATTCATATGAATTTTTAATCATGTAAGACCTGTGAGTGAGGAACAGTGAGGATCAGTGAGTCTCTAAGAAAAACCATTCATTTTTCGTACAAAATGACATATATTTTAAAGTTTAAATGTGCCAGAGACGAATTAAAAATTGGAATGAGTACTTTGATCTAAGCTCTATCAAATAATTGCTTTTTATTTTTCTATACTTCAGTCCTTGTATGCCAAAAATGGCTCTGAATCTAAAAAATGCTAAAAAAATTGAAATCCATTTTGCTCTGAATTTATCACTAACTTTGAAAAATGAATACCATATTCGGAATCAGTGGATAAAACTCTATAAGAATTATGGAAAATTAGTCCGACCTAAATTTGGCTGTTGGCCAGTGTTATTGAACGATGAAGAAACGAAGTTGTGAATAATTTATTCTGTTTTTGTACGGCTTCCAATTCCGCTCCTTTTATAAAATTGATCAAGGTTCGAATTATTTTACATAAATCTAGCAGAAAGCTACAGTTATATTGTACTTTTCAATTTGCTTTGCAAAGGCTGCTCTCGGAGATATTCAAGTCATCAAGTTAAATCAATGACCAGCCTGCTCATAAAACGTGCCGCTGTAATATTCAGGACAATTATTTTTTTTTGACTAAACACGAAGAGAACAACCCGTTGCATGACTAAGAAGGTCCGAAGCCAAAGAAACCTTTTTTTGAAATTTTACAGGATATTTTTTTAGTAAGAGCTCTCGTCCCGGATCGAGTAAACAAGCTCCTTAAAAGGTTATAATAAAATGGTAGAAATTTGTAATTTAAAATAATTTTTTTCTGGTCTTATGATACTTTGGCGTTAGTTAAGGATTGTATATTTTTTTCTTATTGCATGCCAGTTGATTTAAAGCCTGGTGTTCTGTTCTGTGAGTACTTTATCAGAGATTCTACTGTACGGTAGGAGATAAAATTTATTAAAATCATATATATAATCAAGATATGTACTGTAGTTAACAGGTGTTGAAGCTTTCAACACCTGTTAAGTTAACACCCGAGGCTAAGTGGTCGTAACTCTTAGCCGAGTGTTTTTCCTCCCTAAAAAGTGTCAGCGTAGATTAAAACCCCATGGACCCCCGACTGAGCCCGCAAGATTAGGTCTACAAAGTAATAAAAAAATACCGCGGAACATGCTTCGCGTGAAAAAATTTGTGACAAAAATGTTCCCTATAAAAAAGCGAACGAGGAAATATTCACTACAAAAAAACTTCACGACAAAAAGGCCACGACAAAAAGAAGAACGAGGAAATTGACTATTAAAGAGCAAGCAAAGTAAATATCTACACATAAAAATGGAAATAAAAGTCCACAGGAATTTACGTATGATGAAATTACAGTAAGCCCCAAGTGAGCCCGCACGATTAGGTTTACAACGAGAAAAATAACAGAAACGGAAAATGCTTCACGAGAAAAAGCTTTTCAACAAAAACGGCTACGAGAAAAAGACGAACGAGGAAAATGCTTCTCTACAATAAAGCTTCGTGACAAAATTATCCACAATAAAAGGAGCGAAGAAATTGACTCAATACAAAAGAGTAAGCAATGTAAATATCCACGACAAAAAATAAAAAGTTGACGAGGAATTTATTTGAGTTGAAATTACGGTAAACCGTGGTTACCCATTGGATACAAGATCACTCCTGTCAAAAATTGGTAAACTCGAAGACGAATGTGCTCTCAGATCTACAAAGTCATTAAAAAGTCGTCCCCAAAGGATGGTGCGCCTGTACATACCACATGCTCTGTGCAGTAGTGGATAGAGGGAAACATGAACTTCTCTTCCATGACGTACTGGCCCCGTTGAGCCCCTACATTCTGAACAACAACATCTGGTGGCACAGGGATTCAACGGCCTGATTTGTCCCTCACAGTAAGGTTAGCGACCTGAAGCCTTCTGCAGAGAAGCAGTGGCGGATCATAAAGAAGGAGTACGTGATAAAGGTGCGCTCCGATGCGGCTTGGACACCGATATTCATTCCAGCGGAGATAAAATTCACAAATGATGTGTGTGGTTCTGACAAAGGCCCTGGTCGGTACTTCGGTCGGCATGGACCAAATAAACACCAATGAGACAACCTAGCCGATTCAGGAACGCCCATCACGCACCATGCACACGTCTACGGCTCCTCAGTGAACCACTTCTTCGTCCTTAGTCGATCACACGCAGTAAACGGACTCATGATGAAAGTCCTCCTCAAGGTCATTAAGTTTTTGTCCTCATCTACCTTATCATCTAAGCAGAGGTCGGCAACTCGCAGTGCCGCATGCAGTTTTTTTTGTCAGAAAATGAAAAAGATAGGAGAGGAAAATATATACGACCATAATATGCATCGTATAAATGTTATATAAGGAATTAATCGTAGAAACACTTATAGAAGAGTTGATGAGCCAAATAACCTCGTTTAACCCGACAAATATTTGGTATATGGACTTGACAGATCTGCAACACCCCCGTCCGTCGTATGTGGATACATGCCCACTAATTTTAAAGTCAACTGGGCCGTTATAGCTTGTGGCTCTGACAACGCTCCTGGAGCCGTCTGACTCCCTTCTCTCCATAATGTGCTTTGATATTTGGTATCAAATTTTATTTGTATTTTTATCCGAGTATATCTTGATGCATAAAGAATAGAAGTTGAGCATGTTATGAAGATGGTGCGAGAGTTTTTTTAATAGCCTGGTATATAGATTATTAGGTGTTATGAAGGGGTCTTAAAAGTCCGTTAGCAACATCTCCTAACAAAGTCCCTCTCTCTTATTTAATAACGTATCAAATATCCATATACTCTCAAATGTCTTATCTACAAATTATGGCTTTCTTGGATTGAAAATACACTGCAGAGAGTCTTTTGATTCCTTCGTCATTGCATAATAATAAACAAAGGATGATATGTTGATCATTTTCTTACCTAATATTGAAGCATTTTCAAATACTTTTAGAATGAGAAAGAGTTTGTGATGCTCTCTCAACCTAGATATATGTGGATATATAAAAGAAGCTTGTTAATAACTAATAAGTCTACATACATCACTTTTCTTCAATGAATTATATTAGTAAAAAATTAACAACTTCAGGCAAGTTTACAAATATATATATATATATATATATATATATATATAGTATATACAATATACAAGGAACACAGCATTGTATTATTTTGTATTCAAAGGGATTTTTTCTATAAAATAAATATGAAAAAAACGTATTGCATCAAGATAAAGAAAGGAATAAAACAAAAGATTTATTATGGGGAAGAGTAGACTTATAAGGAATGATGTTAGTATTGCGAATAAAATAAATGAACAACAAAAATGGATTCTCTCGAAAAAAAATAGTTTTGTCATCCTTACTCATGTTATACCTTTCAATTCCAGTGAAAAAAACCCTCCTCTCTTAATAAACACACATAAAAATCAATTCATAAAATCAATAAATTAATTTGGGTAAAAAAAGGATTACCTGGAAACATAAGGGCTTACAAGGGCTAGAAAACTATAATTAAAAAGAAACAAAATGCATAAGCCCCCAGCAACATAATCTCACGTTTTTCGTGTAGGCAAGGGATAAGAAAGTTATTCCATGTTTGCGTGTATTTAAGTTACAAACATGTAATTATGAATGTATTAAAATTATCAATTGATAATGAAGCATAGAAAGAAATGGTTTATAGTATTTTTTTTTCTCAATGGTAAACATCAGAGTACCATGGCAGAACTTTGGGTGTATATCAAAAGCTATCTCAAACCAAAGAAAAGAGCATCCAATCCCAGTTTGTATGCATTTATTGGCTAAGGATTACTTTATACCCCACATGAAAGAAAGAAAGAGCTGTCGATTAGAAAACATAGAGACATATTTCTTGTATCTTGAACTATAATATCAAATGAATCACAACAATCTCCCTTTTTCTATTATTGATGACTGTTTACTATTATTATTTTTGCGTTATCATAAACAGCTTGAGTTTTTCTATCTTGAGGAGGAACCCTGATATGAAAAATAGAAGTACTTAACCAATTTATTATAACGCAATCATAAAAACAAGAGCAGCTTTTGGTTTATTACATTAAAAATATTATTAATAACTTTAAAAAAGGAATGATTCGTTCTTCCGTTCACGAGTCTGTGGAATAAGACACTCCAGACACAGGAGAGAACTCCGATTCATGTTCCTCTCCAAATGGAAGAACTTAGGGTGTTTAATAAATGCACTAATAATAGAATAGGAACAGGTTATTAATAGTAGAAAAACTTGATACTATCATAAAAGAGATGCCAAAGAGATACAAGAAAGATGATGTCTCCATGTTTTCTTATCGGCAGCATTTTTTTCACTTTCTATGTCATGTCGCGTATAAAATAATCCTTTGCCCTGAAGAGGATTAAGTATCGGCCTATTCATCATCCAGAGAGTGAACGATGATTGGATTTAAAACTATGATAAAATTACCTGAATAAATGTACAATAGTAATTAGAAGAACTCATGTATAAAAAATGTTCATTTTAGAAAGATATGTATACATATTTCACTGTCCTAACTGGATACTCAAGAGAGAAGAAAAGCCGTTCCACTTGAAGAGTTTTTTGATGACGTATGTTCGCCCAAACGGCTTCCTCATTGATGAAACAATTTATTATTGACAATAGAGAGAGGAAATCGTACAATATATTCTAGTGATGTCACCTCATGCTGAGTTTATAATAAGTACTATGATTTTTTCTTTACAATAATGTTACTGTGTATATATTGGCATTTCTCCTTTTTATTGCTTAAGACAGGGTATATAGACGTAAACTGCTCAAGCTATAGCAACTTGCTTCATCGACTTATATACTATCCATATATCATTACGTCATAAACCAATTAAGAAGAATTAGTTTCTTCCGAGTATTTATTGATTCTATTGTGCATTTATACACTGGTGATTTGTGCAAAAAGGGGGCAAAATTATAATCTTTGAAGGCTTTATGGTGAGGAACTTGAAGGAGCTTCATTGCGCGTGCGCCATCAGTGTAAAACTTTATTAAGATCCCGAGCGTCGGCTCATTGGGTCTCCGAAACACCAGGAATCGTTATTGGCAGAATAGCGTTCGAAGGAAATAATAAGATATTAGGCTTTATCTGGTTAAATAAGTGGACATAGCAAGTAAATTAGATTTGCAAGAATGGAAAAAGAGTGATCATAAAAAATGGATAAGTATTTATTCGCCATGTATGTTTATTTTAAAAATATCACACAAGAAGTAGCCTTTTTATTCCTTTTTCATTCTCTGTTTCTAAGTTGTAAAAAGTCATTATGTCAATTATTTTAGCCACTCGAATGGTGATAATTTCATCCCAATTTCTTTTATTTACAAATAGATCACCCACTTATTCCAAAAGGATTAGACTTGTCCTAACTATTTAGCTTGCGACCTAAAAAATATGCATTAATTGACAAGAACTTATCATAAAACGTTTATCTTTTCCTTTTGCTTTCCGCTTGATTTGAAATTATACACCTGGGAATGGGTCCCAAGAAAGGAATTCAAGTCATTATACATTACAGACCCTCCTACTTAACAAGATGTTTTGTTAGGTCTCTTAGTCATATGAATGCAGGAGGTACTTGTTTGATGTTATATAGCTTTTATAGTCCCCCACAGGAATGCGGTAAAAATATTATACAATTGCTTATCTAAACTGAACTGAAAAGGTAAATTGAACACCAGGTACGTTTATTGAAAGTTTTTATGGCAACGTCAATAATCTTATTACTATTATTTGGACATATCAAAGATATATATTATCATA
>CP045900.1:18412891-18455230 GCA_013387185.1 Caligus rogercresseyi | reverse complement strand
TATATAATCTCTCACTTTATCATGATACAAACATGAAGTCTCACTCTCTCATTAGTTCTTTCGGACACTGTCTTTCCCCCAAATCCCCTGTAGTCGTGCTACCCTACGTTGCTTGAGGATTATATATTTTCTATGGAATGCTCTACATCTCCAGAGCCTAAGCAAATCCAAGCAATTCTTAATGAAGTGTGGGTCATATGTCAAATTACCAACTGTTTTGATTATTATTCTTAACGCTCCTTCGATTTCAACAAATCAGGCTCTAAGCAAGTATATTACAAAAATAATATATTTAATATATGATGCCATAAATATTGACAGCTGTAAATTGGTCCTCTATGTTATGGATTAACAACGTCAACCATTAAAAGACTTAATTCACTTAAATCCTTGCCAAATTTTACTAACAATTTTTTCGTTATTTTCCTCATGTCGATCTTTTTTCCTACGACGTTATTTCGAGCCGTTTTCAGCAGCTGAATAATTTTATGGTAATATGTGTATATTACCATACACAGGATTTATGTGAATTGGAATTATAATTATTATTCTGCTGAAATTTAGGCATATTTATAAGATAACTTTCTGCAATTTTCAACTATCTTCATGACCTTTATACTTTTTTTAGTTATCTTGACATAACTTCTGAGCCCTTGATAAACAATTCTGCTAGTAGTACTAATGATGATGATGATATCAGTGTATATCTGTTTCGAACTTTACTTTTTGAGTATGTATGAAATGTTTATTTCATAAAATGTAGCAAATTATTGATTCAATTTTTTTTTTTTCAGTTTGTATTATGAATGCGAAAATATTTCCGTCCCTAACAAACATAAGCATTATTATAGAGAACCTTTAAAATTATGCATATTTGGAGGCAAGAAAGCGAGTGAATATTAAAAGTATGATCAATGAATCATGGAAAGAGGTACATAATTATTTGATAAACCCTACCTTTTTGCTTGCTAAGTCATCTAAATGTGTTTATATCAATTTGATATCTATTCATGTGAGATGGGGGCCCATTTTTTGCCTTTATGGTTGATAGAATTGCAGTGTCCGACTGAATAAATAGCATTGTAGCGTGTAAATAAGTCTATCGAACCTAGGATCTTAACAATGAGGTATACCAAAAATTGACCATCCCTCTCGGGATTCGAATCTGCGCCCCCAATATTGAGAGTTGAGCACGCCTTAAACGCACACGACTATCACACTCCCTTAAAGAATTTTATTATATCTTTTTGTCTTTGAAATAATATTTAGTATCATTTAATAAATGTCCATTCTTTCACTTTACAAAGCTCTTCTTTTGTATTTCTTCGGTCGTAAAACTAATGTTGATTGGCGAAACGAATCTTTAAAAGAAAACAGTTTTGTGGCAGAATTTTATTGCTAAAAAAGCATTCAATTAATATTTTAGAGTGAGTTAGCAGATATTTTAAAACTATCCATTGAAATAGACTTTTACGTTTTTGAAATAATCTTTCCGTGAATAAGCTTTATTTATTTATGTGTATATTATTTTTTTTATAATACACAATGTAAACGAATCAACGATAAATATTTCCATCCCTTTGATCATGGGTTTCCAAACTTTTCAATCCGCGACCCCCCCAAACAATTCCTGAGGACTGGCGATCCCCACTATCTTCTGAGGTGGCGGAAACCTAACAAAACTTATACATAGGTCACAAGCATTGTGCCGTCTCGCGACCCCTCGGGGGGTCGAGACCCCCACTTTGGAACCCTGCCCTAGATGAAGAATAGAATGAAACATAATGCATGATCTCAGAGGAAATCGTTCAAAGACACATAAGTGCGTGTAATTTTTTGAATTTACCAGTTCTGACAAATATTATTTTTGCATTAATACCAATCAGAGTTTATCTATCTAGTTATGCATACTCTTATGATAGCTATTAATAGTTCAATCCATTTTAAAAGCGAAATAAATCCCTCTGGTAGATGAACCGATAATCTATATGTTGGTTATATTATTTTATTGACAAAAAAAAGGATAAGGAGGGCTATATTTATATGTTTATAGTGAATCCAGTAGACTGATTTTTATCATAATTTATAGGAAATTATAATTTAAGATATGACATTTCCTAAGAAGAAAAAAAAAGAATAATAATCAACATAGACGCAGAGAATGCCAAATTTATAACTTATACAAGGCCAAATTTTTGTGAAATGCTATGTTGATTTTATGGGTATTTTAATGCATTTTAGGCACTAATGAGTTTATAAAAAATGATTCATTCAAAATATTCTTTAATTTTGAGCAAATCCTTTATTTGTGATGTAAGGAATGCTGTTCATTTTAGATAAAATCGTCAGAATAAACAAATAAGAACTTGGACAAGTTCCGTTCATTAAAGACAAATATACTTATGAAAAGAAATAAAGAGAAATGTATATTTCAATACGGTGACTCATTTGAAATATCCGTTCAAATAAACAAATCGTTTGGGAACGATGCATCATTCGTCAAACTAAGAAATGTGAAAACACACTACTAAATCAACAGGAATATGATAAAAACTGTGAAAACACACAAGTAAATCAACAGGAATAGGATTTAAAAAGTGTGAAAACACATGACTCTGACAAAAGAAATGAGAGGAGAGGACTATACAAACAGAGGATTGTGAAAACACATGACTTTGCCAACATCTTTTTGCAAAAAACAACAACAACACTGTCGCAATGTCAGTATAATAAAAAACAGGTAATGAGGAAATATTGTGAAATCGATGTTAGTCTAAAAGCTTAAGTTTAAGAACTCAAAGGCAATCTGCATAGAAATAAATAAATTCAAAATTAAGTTGAGGTTATATGGATGGAACGACAAACGAAATGTTTTTAAAATGTACTAAAATGTTCATTATGTATTTTCGCACATGAATAATTTAGTGTTATTATTTATTATCTTATTATTTTATTTTTGCACAACGGTCACCAATTAAAATAAATTAACTAAACACATACACAATATAGAGTAACAAAGCAACAATTGTCCCACTATCTATTTAATTTGTTTTTGTCCTTGCCCACAGTGTAGAGCTAAAAAATACCCAAATTCAGCGAATCCAGTCGTGACTTGGCAATCTATTATATCTATGACACTGCTCGGAGTTTATAAAAACACTTATGCATATAATAATAATATAAAGCGGATTTAATTATAGTTTCGTGTTATTTTTATCTCGTATTGAAAAACAAAATTTGTACTCGGATGTTATACCTTCTATTTGAAAGAATTAGGTAATAAACCCATATAATGATAAAAGAATTGTGTAGTTAAGCGTATCAGTAGGTAATACTTCTGTCTTTACGAGACTGTTCCGCCAAGGGAAAAAACTTTTATTAATAATTATAATTAAAAGAAATTCCTCACCTACATATCATGATTGATAAACAATACAGAACGAAATTTCAAACACCCCTGTTTTTTACCACTAGATGTCGCTCCACAAACAATAACAAATAATATTGTTCATTTGGGCACCTAATTCAACACTAACAATGTAAAACGATATACATATTTCCATGTGTATTAATATTTAATACTCTTGGATGTTTTAATAATTGTTTTACTTATGTGTTAACTGTGATTTTACTCTGAAGTGATCGTCCTGAATAGCTATTTATTATGTCTTCTAAATATTTCTCCGATAAAGGGAGACACAAGTCCCATCCAACGAGGAGACTCAACGTTTTAGCCAAAATACTGAAAATATTATACCAGAGGCGCCCCTTCCTAAATACATGAAATGGACTCAGGAATTCAGAAGATCTACAGCCTCTTCTGGAGGACGGAGTGCGGGATTTTACTCCCCTGGAGTCTCAAGTCATGGATCTAAAGGTATCTCCGTTTTAAGGACTAAATATACATATTTAGTGTTGAAAAAAACGGTATTAAAATTACAATCTCATACTTTTAGAATATATATATATATAAATGGATATAAAAAATGACTAATTATCATAAAAATTTGACACTTCTAAGCCAAGTATGTCTTTAAAAGCGGATTTAGTAACTTATGATAAAAATTGATGGTGATCCATTTTAGAGGATTTTCCATGAATATTATGGCGAATATTTCTCTGTTGACAACAAAATATATAATACAATATGCTAAAAACTTTGTTAACATTAAAAAACTATATTTTTAATATTTAATAATGTATATTGATTGGCAACAAAATATAATATAAAATAAGTTAATAAACTTTTTAATCATAAAAAAGTACATTTTAATTATTTAATACAGTATATTGTGTCATCTTATATATTTCTTCCCATGGATTAAATATAATTTAAACTACTTAGTTGCGGCCAAAAAGAAAGTATTTTGCTCAATATGTTTGTTTTGTCATTATATATCGACATAAGAATACACATTTATCGCCTTGTACAAAAGAAGTAAATGGTATTGATGCATCTTATTGAATACATGGAGCAAAATGTTTTATTATTCAAAAATGAATCCTTTTGAAGGATATTTAATTTTTATCTTCATATCGAAGAAATTGATGTTCTAAAATATCATCCAAATTATAAAGATGATTTTGATATTCCTCTTTTGTATTCTAATTATTATATGGCCAAAATACATGCTTAAAAAATATCATAGATAAGACTTTTTAATTTAAATTCATTCTTTGGCTAAAGAACAAAAAAATATATATGAAACATCTATATAAGATATTATGATCTTCAGATTGGATTCATGTGTGTTGGATCCGAGGGATCATATGCTTCTTCATTCGGGGTAATCCTACATGTACTTTTCCGCAAAGAATCGAGTTTTCGATTGATATGGTTCTTGAGTAAAATATATCCCTTGTCGCAGTCCTTTGGGGGTCGTCAGGCATGGTGACAGCACGCTGAAAGGGTTTTCGCCCATGAGTTTACTTGTTTTTGGTGTCATATTTAAAGTTTTCAGTTCATTATTTAAGTATTAAAAGATATTAGTGACTGCCTCTTATGTCATTGTTAGAAATATTATCCATGCGACAACAACAAAAATATGTTCAAAGCAAACTCGGCATATGCCTTGAAGCTGCCTCTATGTTTCTATATAGGATTAAATTCCTTCATTCAGAAACATAAGAATAGAAATGCACTAGAGGCTAGTAAGGGCTGTTCCCTTTTTGAGCCTCTAAATAATGTCGAAAACAGTATTTAACTAGCATCCATATAGTTTTTATAAATTATGTCACCCAGGGTTTCAATTTTCAAAGCTTTCCCTAGAAAAAGGGAAATCGTACAATGTGTCACTTCTTTTACTATCTCTTTTAAGAATGATCATGTCTATGAAGTGTTTATTATGTCATTTATAAATGAATTTATTAATTCACATTTGTATTTGAGGTAGCATAATGTTATTGTATGAGTAAAATCGGAATATTATTCAAATAAATTATAAATGTCAACTCCAATATGAATTAAATATGTTTTGGATTAATTTATATTTTTATGTCGTTATATATAAATAACTAATGTGATATATACAATTTTTCATTGATTAGTCCAGTGGTTCCCAAAGTGGGGGGCGCAGAGCAATTGCAGGGGGGGCGCGGGAAAAACGAATGAATGAAATATAAATAAAGTAAACGAAATAACACTGCTAAAAAATGGACCAAAAACCAAAAATAGGTTGAGTTTGTATTAATTACAATTTGTGAAATAAACTGCAATGGACTTTGAGAACAAAATGTGTGTATATCCTTTTTTTTTTTTGGGGGGGGGGGCGCAAAAATTTATTATGTACCAAAGGGGGGCACAGCAGAAAAGGTTTGGGAACCACTGGATTAGTCTGATCAGTATATAAATGTTATATTCATCTCGTTTATAACAAATTTACCCTTTATAATATAAAAATTGGTTCATTAATGCATCTTATTTTGGTCACCAAGTTCCACGTCTTTGGTGCACGACAAACGCATTCCTACGCTCACTTATATGTGGCTCACATTTCTGCCTTTGCCAAAGCTGCTGCTGATAGAATCTCACTCTAAATTCACTTTGAAATGTCGTGGCTTATATTTTACCGAAAAACTATTCAATAATTTTACACAATAAAAAATATTGTTTGTCCCCCTTTATGCTTAAAAATCAAGAATGTCCATTAGAATGAGAGATTACCTTCTAGGGGTCATCAGTTGCGGAGCTAAAAAAATATAACTGCTGCAGCAGCTGAGAACAATATTTAGCTAAGCCATCAAAATATTATCTAATAAAAACTGTATTTTCTAAGTGTGATTCTGGGGATGATGAACTCATCTATATGTTTTTTAATATGTAGGGTTATAGCTTAAGGTCGACGTGATCCTTGACAGTCCCAAGTATGGACATTATACTCTACTCTTAACTGATATAATTCCTTAAAAATATTAAGTGTATCATTCTATACCTCTAACATTTTTCTAAATGTTAATATAACAAGGAAACTATCGATATGAATGACCTCAAAACTTTCATAGCAATTGATTGTTATTGAAACAAATGTGATAAGGTTATCAGCGAATGTGGACTAATGTATAACTACATAATAACATTATAACATAAGTCATTCTTAAACGATATAGTAAAAGAACTGACACATTATATGTTTAAAAAAAATACAATATCCATAATAGACCTTTGAAAATTGAAACCATGTGTGACATAATTATTAAGACTATTAAATGCCTAGTCCTTAGTAATATTCTAAGCCATTTGTTTGAATAACGTGTGTAGTGGCGTCGACATTTGATTACTTTATTGAAAAAAATGTGAGTTAAATATGATAAAATGGACAATAAATATATAATAAAATTACTAAATGATCTACAAGAGCCAAAATATCACTTTTGGGTCGCCTCATGGGTAGTAGTTTATTGAATTATTTTCGCTTAACAGAGAGGAATGATTAAAGATAGACCTGTCAAAAGAACCACATGTGTTTGTCCGAAAAATAATATGAGGTGTTAATAGCTCTGCTAAGAAGTCCTCACAATTATGGAATCAAATATATCTGCTTATCCAAAGCCTGAGTGATTTATGAGTGAGTAAGATTAGGTGTGGTGAAGCCAGTTCTAATACTCTATTATAGCTATGGATTAAATATATTAATGAGTGTCGGTTTCATATCAGAGTTATTTGTTAGATGATAATATTCGATATAGGCTATCTTTTCAATACTTTATTTATAGCTATGACTTCAAGCTATATATGACTAAGATGTCTAATACACAGTTATTTAATTGTAAATACAATAAGTAATTGTGATACGCCTGTGAAAGAAGATATTTGTGTCAACCTAAGCCCTAATCAGCTAATTAAAAAAGAACGTGTAAAATATATACGTGATGTATGTATGTATCATAAATTTAATTAAAACAATGACACAACTCATGACGTCATCAATGCCGCTCTTTTTTCATTCAGATTATCATCATTAGTGTTTGGTGGATTTTTGATGTATATCAGAGCCCTAAAATGTTTCTAAAAAATTGAATTCATCTTGTAATCACCTTCACTCTAAATATTTAGTCTTTTCTGAATAGGGGGATGAAAATATTAATCAAATTGACTGCTAAGTGCAATTAAGGAGTCAAATTATGTCTCAGTAACTGAATTTTTTAAACGTTTTTTGTTCCTTATATGGGAAGGCTGGTTTTAACGACTTCCATTTTTATTAAACATATTTTGTAATGTCTATATTAGTTATAAATGTTTACCTTCTTCGTATTTTTTAGGCAAGTATCCAAAGCTGACATTTCGTAGAATGTGGATATCGTTATCGATTCTTTGGTGAGGACGCAGTATCAGCTGCTCGGGTCTTGGACATTGCGCTGATAAGGGAAAACGATTCCTTACAGCTTCTGTGCCTACGTTTCATGGCCCCATGAAATATGTTGTCAAGTTTCTAGAGAGAGGTGAGGGTTTTCGGAGAGAATGTTTTTACTCATAAAGATAATTAACGTTACTCATTAAGAGTTGAGAGGAGTTGAAAGTGAGGATCTTCGATATGAAAGGATCCGCCATATATTTAAATATTTGTGTCCCTTAAAAAAAGGAACATGTTATAAATAAGGATATCACGCCGGGAATTTTTTTCTAGAACGTGACTGTGTAAAAAAAAAGGAGCGTGATCAATGAAAAAATAGTTGGTATTATGAAATCATGTTTTATTTTAAACATGGCTTTCCTACAAATCATATATATATTTCGCAGTAGAGATGGAGATCCAGGAGAGTCTACGATATAGATCACGATCGTATCCTCTCCTAAGAATGACTACGGTAGTGATCATATCAGAAGAATTAACGACTAGCTAAAAGAGATCAGGAGATTTATCTCTTATAGGAGCGATGACGACTTAAATACGGAGATGGTATGACGATTATTCAAACTATCATGTCCGACTTCTTCTCCGATGAGTATCAAGTCATTATATATGTCGGTGATATAGATACAATGTTAGTAAAACATTGCGTTGCATTTGCTTCCTTGAACACAATAATGAAATCTACCAAAATGTAGAATGGAAATCACAAATGAATTAAATAGTTGTACAACATTTTAAGATATTACTTCCATATTTTAATCGTCATCTCTCCTAGAAGAGATATGGATCTTAATCTCTACCAGGATAGTCAACGATTCTACTAGATCTCCATCTTGTTGCGACATAAATATATATATATATATATAATTATATGTTTCTTAGGATATAAGGTCGGAATTGTAACTCAAGATCAGACAGCTTCTTCAGGATATGGACGAAACATGGCTCGATGTGTTACTGAAATACACAAAATCTACTCTTCTCAGCATGGATTTCCCCTAATGAAGACTATAAAAGTGAGTCATGAGATTCTACAATTTAAGTATTATAACATTAATTATAGCACATTGAACCCCATACGTTTTGAATTAGTTCAATCAAATTGACCTTCTCTCGAAAGGCAAAAATATAAAAATCCTCCGATATAACGCTCTCAATTAAATTAACTCAATAACATGTATGTTTTCCTACGTAATATTATTATTGAATGGTTCAAATATTATGGACTATTGCAAGCATATAATCAAAACAAAAGCAGATATAAAGATTGCGTTATAAATCTTGAACCATTAAAAAAGATACACCTTTTATCTTAGTTAAATTAAGCAATAATGCAATAGTAGTGACACATTGTCTTTTGAAAAGTTCCACGGCCGAGCAAAAGTCTCGGGGAATGAAATTAGAGTAACTAAATACATATTTGATCGGATAGCAAAATTCAAGGCATTTGTTCAAGGAACGTTTAATGTACAGAACAAAATTATATTTAGTATTATCCCGTTAAAAACATGCTATTTTATACATTGTTCGGGCCGAGTCTATCACTCGGTTGTTCTATTTCTTTATAAGTGCAAGTTAAAGAAGGTTTGTTGGGTATCAAGATCTTTCATTACCTTAATTTCTTCAACCTGAATTCAGCAAAGTATACTTAAATCGTATGCCCATGTAGCACCCCAAAAAGTGGAATATGACTATATATCCCCTACTATTTGGGATTTAAAAAAAGAATCTTTGTTTTAGAAGATCCTGTTGTTTAATCTAATTACTATTATGGAGAAATGTACATTTAAGAAAATAACATTAATTGCCGGAAACCTGTGGTTATTAAACATTCTTTAATGCAGTGGTTCCCGAAGTGGGGGGCGCGCCCCCTAAGGGGGGTGCAGGGGGGGTGCGGGAAAAACGAATGAATGAAAATATAAATACCGTAGACTAAATAACACTGCCAAAAATATGGACAAAAAAAAACAAAAAATAGGTTGAGGTTTGTATAATTACAATGTGTGAAATAAACTGCAATGGACTCTGAGAACAAAATGTGTGTATATCCTTAATTTTTATGTACCAAAGGGGGGGCCCAGCATAAAAAAGTTGGGAACCACTGCTTTAATGTATGTAGTTTAATCCCTTAATTAATTCATTAATATAAGAAATTATAAAAAAAATTGGTTATTGCTTGAAAAAGATGAGATTATTACTTTTTATATGCGTTTAAAAGAATAAAACAAATGGGGGGTTTAGTAGGCCACTATAGTATTAATATTTAGACAAATGTAGAAACTCAAAATATTTTACAATAGATTACATTGTTAAAAGGGTTTGTGGCATTAGCTTGAATGTTATTTTATTATAACATAACATTTTTTATTCCATTTTTTAATTATGAACTCAAAAGTTCATTTATCTCTCATGGAGTGACACAAGTAATCACGGATTTCTATTACAGAATGAAGAAATGACTCCTTGATCGGTGGAATCTTTTCCCTCGTAGAGACTCCCTTAAATAACAAGACATCTAGGATAAGCATGGCCATCTGGACCCTAAAAGTGGACGCCTCGTCTATGACGAATTCACGGACTCAGGCCTTCGAGACGAGCTATCCTCTCGACTCACATATTTGGCGTCTCGGAAATCATAACTGAGAAACTATCGAAACCAACAACCGCTCTTCTAACGTCCTTAAGCGACACCCTTACCCTTGAGTCACGTCGGATTACTTCCTTCAAGTGGATGAAATACAAGGGCTTTTATCTGAGAAGAATATAAGTCCTGCGCTAAAGAGCCATTTAGCATCCTCAATGAGCTATGATTTTAAGATGCATCGGAGCTATTTATACATATCTAAAGGAATTTGATATGGAGGAATCGCTTTGCAAAACGGTCAACATTGAAGGGTACAAAGACTTGCATAGATTCATGAAGCTCTCTAGCTTCACGCGTCATAACTTGGAGCTATTTAAAACATCTTTACGTCAACGGAAGGGCTCCGTGTTTGATTTCTTAAATCAGGTATGTCATTTCTTAACATCATATTTATATAATAATTTTTTTTTTTTTGTTTTTGTTGTAGACATTAACTAAATTCGGATCTCGAGTACTTCGACACTGGCTTGCATATCCCTTAATAGATAAGGGAGCCATTATACTTCGTCAAAGGCAATTGAGGAGCTCATTAGTAATGAGGAATGTATAAAAAAGTTCATCGCATCCTTTACCGCCTGCCAGACCTTGAATTTGCCCTAATGTCCATATAAATAAACGCATATCCCCAAAAGATTTTCTATTTTTTATTCAAGAAGTCAGTCGAGTTATAAAGGTCTAGATGGGCTTAACTCTATTTCTCACTCACTAATGGGCTCTTGTTGAACATAAGAAATAAATTAAGTGGACTTCAGCGGCATATAAGGGACTTGGACTTGGTTCACTTAGACAATTATGTGGACCAATTATATGGGATAAGGTTTTTAAGGATTCGTATCAACATTCCCAGATGTACTATAGAGTTAGAGAGTCCCTTGAAGAGATAGAGTGGAGCCTGGAGACATATAAGTTGCGAATCATGAGAATTCTTGGGAATATTGCTTTGATTTTCATCTGTGGGTCACATGGACTATTTAATCGAGGTTTCAAAATGGTAAGAAGGTCCCAGACTCCTGGTTAAGGTAAGAATGAGCAGAAATAATACAGAGCTGGATTTTTATCAACAAAAGAGCCTCTCAAGTAGTTAATTATTGCAGAAAAGATTTTCGAAGAATAGATTAAAGCACTGTTTCGAAGTAAACAGATATTTATCCCGAACCAAGGGACGTTTTTCAGGTACCTTGAGTATTTCCGTTACTTCTATTGCGAACTTTAAAGTACTATAACTAATATATTTCATTGTTGGTATTTTGAGTGAGGAAATAAAATAATATTTCATGAAATAATTAAATGTAACTCCCATACTTGTTTTATTTTTTAACTCTTCCTTATAAATAATTGCAAATTAGCATATCATAAGACATTAATACTAGATGTACTTAGTACTTATAAATGCATTTTGGCAATAATAATTGATTGCACCTTCGACCTCATAGCAGTTTGAATTTTCAGGATGAAGGATTGAATTGTTCTTTATAAATTTAAAACACCGAATCACGCATTATTATTTCTGTCACCATAAGATTGGTTAAAATACAACGACAATAAACAAATCGAAACCAGCACGTTGAAAATAGTTTAATTATCCTCAATGTAATATTATTTGTAAGTATCTTTTCAATTTATGAATTACTTATTTTTTTAAATTTAACACGACAAAATGGCTTTTTAAGCTATTCCAATCTATTTTTCTGTGGACAGTTACCAATCAGAATGCGACTGAATGAAACTTTTTCGTCCAAGCTACGGAGAATTTGTTAAAAGCCACAATGGATTCGTTCATTCACTATTAAAAAGACGGTCTATTAACATACTAGAGGCCAAGGCCATAATGTGATGAGAAAGACATGTTGTCGTCATCAGAGACGTGGTTGAAATGCCGTGTTCTTTCTGGTGCACTCGAAGTGCAAACCATTTTTTTCGGAAGATCGTTTGTTCTTTTTGCTGTTCGCAGAATGAGTTCTGTGACCACTTTGTATATGACTGCATATATCTTGCCGCTTAATATACATCCGTTCTGATCTTTATTATACAATTTCAGCTTGTATCAGCCAATAGAAGGGATTATATAGCCTTTTATGTTAAACTCAATGAACATTTTATTAATTATATTATTACAAAAACAGAGCATGCACTTATGTAAGGAGAAGTGCATCATGCAACGATATTTCGGGCATCTTATCAATAGTTGAACTCCACTTTAAGGTTTTAAAGGATACATGAAATGAGGTTTGACCCAAATGTTCTTTCGGGTTTTTTTTAAATAATATGTATATTAATGTTATATAATTCGAAAAATAAATTGAAGCCAGTTAGCCAAGAAAAAATGAACAAAAAAATCAAATTGACAATACACAAAATACGAAATTGTAATAATGGTATGACAGATATATAATTTTGTTTTCATTTTTTGTCTTTGGTAAACGCGTATGTAGAATTAAATAGTAGTTAAAAGGATCTAAAAATATTCAAAAAATCTGTCGAACAAAATAAAAACCGAATAAAAAAATATACGGTGATTAGTAACGTCCAAAATCCTAGTTTATATACGTACATAATCTTTAAACTGTTAAAAAGATCTAGAAGATGTAAAAATAAATGACATTTCATAGAACAAAGTAAATAAAAGTGTATATATATGTATATATATATATATATAGGGATTATAAACTGTGATATCCATAGTTTGGAAGTTCAAATAACCAAAGAAAATCGTTCTCTGTCCAGCTCTGCTACAAAACCATTATAAATGTAGCGGACATACATCCATTATAATTGTCTGTCTTCTTTGTAGATGAGCAGCACCAAGGCTTCCTGTCGATACCGTGATCCAGCAATGAAAGGGAAGCTTCAAGCTTGGCCAGACTGAAGGAAAAGTTGCGGGCAATGTGCATGAGAGAATGGAAGAATGATTTCCTTGCAAAACTGGCTCCACACATTGGGGCTTGGCAGGAAGGAGTACATAGCTTGGCGGAATTAGATGCTCTCCTTGCCCTACGGATGGTATCCAATAGGAGCGGTTATTTGAAGCCCGTTTTTACGGAGGTAAGGCTCTCATACCTTTATAGTTGATATCCTCCATCTGAAGTATAATTAATTAATGAAAGTTAAACGAAATAAATAGAAAATTGATGGGTATATATAATATTTTCCAGAGCGGGGACTACCGATTGATAATCAGTAGTATCGGCGGTAGATTTTCTACCGCTACCTATCATTTTGAACTTTAAAAAATCTACCGAATACCGTTACCAAAAATGTAAATTTGGTAAGAATACTCATTGTTTTCCATCAGAAAAGTAATTTTTAATGACGAATTAGAAATACTGAAAATACGTAATAAAAAATCCGTCCAAAGGAAAATAATGGATTTTCATGATTATTAAACATTTATTATCCTCTATCGTAACAAGCACATCTTCTGAAGCCTCACAAAAATGGCTGGAAATGATCCCTTCCAGCCCGAAGACAGGACGACGCACACTTTATGACATTCTTGTAATCGTTTTTTATCGTCTCATCTCCCGGCTATAACCTTCAGCAAAAGTTTGGACACATTGTATGAGATACTCAATAGAATTTAATTTGTATTATGTGAACTCGAGTTTGTTTTGCAGCCCAGAAGTGGAAGTCCGAAGGGGTTAAAGTCTGGACTATGCCGGAGATTTTCTGTCCTTCTGCTGATGACTCGACCTCGAAACTTTTCATTTAATTTTTTTGCATCTGTACAATGTTATGGAGCGCCGTCTTGCATCCACCAAAGTAAATAACGAGTTGCAGAATAGTGCAACCTAAACCATATGATGTCTTGTAGCAATTTGAGTATAAAACACCATTAACCGACGACAAATGGCATCATCATCAAGGAATGCATATACGATTGGAACCATTCTTTAATAATGGCAACGAAGATGGCAATGGCATCATTCCTATCATTTGTTTTACAGATATTTCAAGGATTTTCTTTTATTCACACTCCATCGTTTTTTGCGATATTTTTTCATGGAGGCTAAAAACTTCTCGTCAGTCCTAAGTCCAGTCTATCGACAATGTTGAATGCTGACAAAACTGGCTTCTTTGCGCTATGTGTGCATCAGTTAATGGTTGAACTAAAGTGTAATGATAAAAACTGAATCAAGATCATGTCTAACGATCCTCCACAACGTTGTTTTGGTGGGTGAAATTTGCTGAGAAGCTTTTCTGAGTGAACAATTAGGAGTTTATTCAAAACCACTTCACCTTCTGATCACTGCTTGTTCTTTTTTATTTCGTTTTCAATTGTTTTTCTTGATGCTGTACCAGTTTTATTGCAAACGTCAAGAATAATTTTTTTAAACCGGATCAGCTGGTAAGATTTCACCGCCCTTCCACTGATCTTGAGGTGAAGTATAAATTCTAGGCGTACTGTGAAAGGAAAGGTGTTTTACTAACTGCAGGATGATGTTCTTCTTTTTGAGTTCAGAAAACATTTTTCAGTTTGAAGATTGTTGACAAATAATGCAATTTTTTATATATTGATTAAAAATCCCTTCTTTATGAACAAATTGTCATATCCATAATATGATAAGATTATTTTAAGTACTTCTAATTCGCAGTTAGAAAAATTAAATTTCTAATGGAACGATCTGTACTTTAATTTCTCACTTTCAAAATGTCCTTCTCATACTTCTTGGGTTGATTGGCCCCATATGCAATAATTTGAAAAGATCATTGACAAATTAAGAAGCATGAGCGAAAGAGTTTCTAATTCTTCAAAATAAAATGAATGTTGGATGTGTGAGGTGGGAACCCATCTTGAACAAAACTATCCTGTCACTCCAAAGAAGTTTTGACGGAACCTATTATTAGGGTCACCCCCATAAGAATATATTTTTTACAGTGCATTTAAGAAGAAAAATACTGAAGATTCGACAGTTGATATTTCATAAAGAAAATCAGTGCAATATTAAAGAGCCTTCACAAAACTTATGAAAAATGGATGTTTATAACATAGAACTTCATTTTCCCAATTTACTGAAAAGAGAGCAAAATATTTAGTATCTCAAAAATGTTAAGTTCAGTATGTTTGATCCTCTTGGCATGGAAAACATTACCTTCAACTACCTCCTCCTATTAATTCATTTGGCAAAAACTTTATATATCTTTAGGGTTGCATCCCATTGTTTAATCATAGGGCTTAGGTAAGCTGTTCTATATGACGTATTTACCCATCATTTCAGACCTTGTTCCAAATCACTCATGGGCGCCATCCCATCCTCGAAGAAATCCTTGGTCCTGGATCCCCTTATATCCCCAACGACACCCATTTCAATGACCAAGAACGAACTATTATTTTAAGCGGACCTAACAGCGGTGGGAAATCCTCATTCCTCCGTCAAACCGCACTTATATGCATACTGGCACAGTGTGGATGCTACGTGCCAGCCGAAGAGGCCAAGATCCCTTTATTAGACGCAATATTCCTTCGAACCGGAGCTCGGGACGAACCATGGAACCGAAAGAGCACCTTTGTCATCGAGCTAGAAGAAACAGCAGACATTATCCGATGTGCGTCCTCGCAATCCCTCGTCTACTAGACGAACTCGGACGAGGAACTTCAAGCTATGACGGCCTCGCCTTTGCGGATCCGTTTTAAAATACCTCATCTCCAACCCAAGACCATACACTATTTTCGTAACACACTACGATCCATCGCATCCGAGTTCTCCAAATATATTCCGGATAGGATAAAAAGCCTCGCAGCCGATTTGCACTTCATCCCATGAAAATGAAGGAAGACTCTTTCCCGATTTTTCTATACAAAATGTATCCAGGAAAGCATAAAAGTTACGGCGTGCATGTGGCAAAATTGGCGGGTCTTCCGAGTGACGTCATAGCGGAGGCGGAGGCCATATCCCATAGCTATGAAAAGGACTTTAAACTGTGGTCGCGATTGATACAGGAGTTGGAGCGTCTTGTACTCTAAATAGTATGTCATTTTTATATTAATATAAAGTAAATAAAGGGCCGCTTGTAGGAAAATATTTGTATTTGTGGATGTATAATTTAGAACTTGATATATATTGATAAATATTGTGATTGTTCGTTAATTTTAGAAAGGCTAATATAATTTGGGACATGATATGATTTCAAACATACTATACGTTATTAAGGAAGGTGGGAGGGGAGACAGAATAATAGTAATATAAGCCACAATTCCTTGTATTGCATAAAATAATATATTAATTTACCTATACCATACTTATATAATGACATCCTTGGGGATCACAGAAAAATATACATAAATATAAAGGATGTAGAAGTAAAAATGAAGAGAGAGAGAAAGATGTAATACTAAACAAGATACATTCAAACAGGACATTAATATTATTAAGGCATATATATATATATACTTTGGAACTAACTAGGTTTTCTTACTTTATCTTTGGTGATTAATTTGTAGAGGATTATATATGTAATGCAAATATAATTTTGCTTTGTTTTTCTCATTCTAGCCTAAGGATTTGAATATATAATAAGGCGCATATTCATATACATAGTAGTGTAAAAGAGGGATTTTCTTTGACAAGAGGAGGAAGGGGAGAGAGATCTAAAGGCAATCCGATATCATGGTCTTTATAACAAGTTAGTCCAAGCACTTGATAGAAAGAAGCATTCAATAATCAAGGCGTTAGGAAAGAAACATTATAAAAGTCCAATGATGTAATTGCAACTATTAATATCCATTAAGATTTGTAAAAATCATAATAAAGATGGCATCACTGGATATTTATCCATCTTTCTTTTTGTCTACTCCCTAGACTTTACATCTAGTATAAGGGATTTTGTCATGTCATGGAAGGTATGCATGGTTTGCAATTACTTAAATGAGTAACCAACCTCCTTCGAAATTGCATAAATCTATTGAACATGACATCAGAGTGTTGTGAATATATTAGTTGGCGAGTCTTTACAGTAAATGTTTATTGTGATATAAATGAAGGCACAGACTGGTGACTCCTCGGGTTGGTTCACTAAGATCTACATTAAATACAACATTCGCCAAACTCTGACATCACGTTAGACAGATGGGTACAATATCAAAGGATACTTTCATAATATTTATAAAGCTTCGAAGGGGAAATATAATACATTTTATACAAATATGCATGTTTCTGTCTGCCAATTCCAGGATTTTTCGTATATATACCCTTTCAGCCCTTGATTTATTTATTTTTTTAAAAAAAAATAGTCTTTATATTTAAATAATTGGAAATAAAGCCTTGCACGAACACTCCGCATTTAGCCTTCTAAGGATCTCCATGTAATAATTATACATACAACGGAATCAATTAATTTTTATTGGACAGTCAACCACATTAACCAAGGTGTTGTTGCTATTTAATTCCTCTGGTGGAAGGTTAACAGCTATCCAATAATAAACTACAATAGAGGGGGGGGGGGAATGTAGTATGAAATTAAAAGTGTACGAGGTCTTTAATACGTATCACAATGCTTCAGGAAGCGAAATTTAGTTAATGTAAGTTTTAAAACTTGACCATTCATTGAAAATGATATGCATATATAAGATAATAATAATTTGAGGCTTTAGGATAGAGAAATAAATGTATAGAGCAATAACATATCCTATTGTATGAACATATTTAGGGAATAAGCTCTCTATATCTTTTATCTCTATGCTTTCGACATGTAAGCGTCAGCTGACAGGTGCACCTTCTTCTCTTTATATAAGTAATATGTAAGGACTTCATATATATTTATATGGCCATGAGTCATATTTGGAATCCTCACTGTACTAAATATGCTCAAATAAGGCTATGTTATAATATTATGTGACCCTGACTCCAGTTTGCATTGCACGGACCTTTCATGACGTTTACAAAATCCCTTCAATTCACGCTTCTGACTTCCTTGTTATATAGACCTTTGATTCCGATTAGGAATATAGGTACAACAATAATATACGTTGAGCCGGGCTCAATACTATCACTATCAGGGAGAGTGGCGGCATGATCCATGAGAAAGGAGGTGGGATCAATTTGAGGCAGGACGACACCAAAGGATTTATTCATATTTAAATTTGTTTATCTGACTGAATTAACAAATAAGCATTGATTGTCTTAAAGGATATTATTAGTGCATTCAATGTTCTCATTCTATACGAGCCAAGTTTCGATGGGTATTGTACTAAAGTTTGTCCAGTATGAATCCTATTTGGTCATATCATGTAGATATTATTTTTCTTCATGGTATTAAAACAAATTGGTGAATATATAAATTGTGAGATCTTTGTCGTGGCTTTCATATTATTTTTTCTATAATTAAGTAATATAATTTGAAGTTTGTATGATTGGATTGATTGAACAGTAACATGAAATAACACAGACTATTGGTTTAAAGTATGCTTTTGGTGGCCCATTTTAAAGTGTTACAAATTGTATTTGATATTAAGCTCATTTGTTTAGCATCGAAAACAAGAGAGAGAATAATTACAAAGGAACTCATGGGTGATAAGAATATACGTTTACATGCAATAAAACACAAATAGCTACTATTTACGAGACTGTGTTCCATCATAATACACACACATCGACTGCTTTATAGGGCAGCCCATTCGATGCTCATTTTTAGTGGATTATGTATTTACAAATAACAACTTTAAAATTTAATATTCCCTTTAAAAATTTGTTTTAATATCCACTTAAAATACATTTAGGACATGCGATAAAACAATGCTCAAGGGATTATTGATTTTAGCCTCCTGTTTAATGGAGGATGGATTTAAAAGAGGGCTTTTATAGAACAAGCATGAGCTGCCTTAAAGACACTATTTCAGTATTGAGTTGGCCTTATTTTGGATGTCTGCACTAAAAAAAATACACTCAAAACAACGGTTTTTGGTGGTCGTCCATCTCTCATCGAATCCCCCACTTTCCCAATCGGACTACCTCCACACCCTAATTATCACAAAAAGTAGGCGTATTCGCCCCTTAGACGCCCAGGGGCTTCATATCGATGTACTCATCATCAATGAATGGAAAGGAGAAGAAATCTCCTCTTTGTTGCTGCTGCTGTGTTGCGTAGTCCGGTGAGCGTAGATTGTGATCCTCGTGATTGAGTTGCCGATCCGCCTCCGTGATAATGGAGCTGAGATGGTCCGGAGGGAGCTCTTCCTCCGCGTCGTCTCCGTTTGTTCCTCCTCCAGAGGCCGACTTGATGAGTGAGGGCTTGTCGATGTGAAGGTAGCATGAGGGGTATTTGAATGGAATGAGAGGGAGTCCAATGCTCCGTGTTTCCTCAATAAAGTCGAGCATGGACTGTGTCAGGGAAATGGACTCATAGATTTCCATGGAGGAGTCCGGCGTCATGGCTTTAAGCTGTCCGGCGTCTTCCTGGTTCCCCACGCTGCCGCTGGTGCTACTGCTATGTGGGCTTTCGGACTTGGATCGCCAGAGCTTCGTCAAGGACTGCTTGATGAACTTGGGGAGGTTCCGAGGGGAAGGAAGGGACTTCTTCTTATGCTGAAGGCTCCCGCAGGTCTCGCTCCAACTCTGGCCCAGCGTGTCCGGAACGCTCTTGCTCACATCAAAAGCATCCGCATCCCGGAGATAGAAATCAAAGTTGGAGCAGGAGGAGGAGGTGAGGCCCCCGCGAGGGATGGAGAGGCCGCGAGGATGGGGAGGCTCCTCTACATACTTGGAGGGCACCATCATGGCTACCTTGGAAACCCGCTTTCTCTTAATGCCTGGATGAGAGAGAGAGAGCTCTGCTCGGATTGATAGGGCTCTCAGGGCTTCAGAGCATCATCCAAACACGATCAAGAATCCTTGATAAGAGGCACAGACACTCACATCGATAGATAGATATAAACACACTTTGAGTACGCTCAATGATATTGGATCGTCCCAGAGACCAAGTTCCCTTTCCAGTGTTGTGAGTGACGGTGTATTAGCTTGCCATGGAAGACGAGACTTGACAGATGACTGAGAGAATGTATGTCGTTGTCTGAAGGAGGAAGGAATCAAGAAAAAAAGAAGGAAGGAACGAACGAATGCCTCAAAGGGAGTTCTAGCAGGGAAGGAAGGAAGGAAAGAAAAAAAAATAGAATGAAAGAGTGTAAGAGAAGAGTCTGCGTGCGTGAGTGCGTGCGTGCGTGTGTTGAGACAGGTCTGCTAATAAGCATTCAAAAAGAAAAAGAGAGGGAACAACGGTGGTTGGTTCAATTGTCAATGAATAGAAAATGAAGGAAACATCATCACAACAACATAAGAATTCCCTCCAAAACAGTGTTTTCTCTATTGAAACACAATACAATTATTTAAGCCATTTCAAGTGGATGGGGATACCACTCAATAAAGTAGCATCTCAATGCTTAAAAAAAATTGAAAGTTTTGTTTACAGAGTGCATGACGTCATCATTTTCTCCTCTAATGCAATGTCTTTGTTTATAAGTGTGTATATAAATCATCATATTTATATATACTTAATGCGAACATTCTAATGTTTGAAATTAAATAGCGTTGTCTAGCCTTTTTCACAAAGATTTTAGATTTACATATATTATGTCAAACGTAGCCTTAGTAAGACTGTATATATATATATATATATATATATATATATATATATATATATATATATATATATATATATATATATATCTTTGTGGTATATCCTATGATCGCATAAAGAGTTTTTACATTGACTATCCATTTGCAATGTAGTTTTTTGTTATAATCTCAACAGAAACTGGTTTCATATCTCTGGTATCCAGAGGAAATGGACCAAGAAGAAAATATCTGTTAGAAAGGCAAATAATGACGCATGAAAAAAAAATGGTACAAATCCATAAGAATGGAAGTATTGGAATGGAATACAACAAAGTATTATGTACAAATACTATTTATCATATAATTGAGTAAATAATTGCAAACACACATTTTAATTTTCCCAATCATAAACAAATGATTTTCTCATTATTGTTACTAGACAGGGCAAAGATTTGTTTGCCTATGCGAAATCATTTTCCTTATCTATCTTGGGTCCTTTCTACCTGGTCTATTTCTTACAAGGCCGTATTTTCCTAGTCCATTTCTTCCTAATATTGTATATATATATACATATATTTAAACAACATTTTTAAAGATTGACGACAGACTGGTTGATATTATTATTGAATGCGTAATACAATTTTTATATCAAAAGTAACCTTGGTAAAAGGGCATTTCATATGCTTTCAGGAGGGATATGTACACAGGCATGAAGAATGTCTATTGAACAATTATTGAAGTTTGTGTTACTCACATCTTTTTTTTCAACAATGTTGAAACATTATATGGAGAAATAAAGGGAAGGTGCGAACATTTTTTCCATGTTTCAATGGGCTAAAATGCTATTTCTTCATATTATCAGATACTTTCTTTGCTCGTGTTTGAGAGGAAGTAATTAAGTTTCATTGTCTGTACACTTTTCAACATCAAAAAATATCATGATTAAGATGTATGTACGCATAATAAAGACACCTTCTACTTCTTTTTCTTCTTACATAGAGGGACATTGCATTTTGGGTACATAGTATTTCATCGATTTTATGATGCAAATACATGAGATGATGTAATTTACGTTTCTACTTCAAAGAAACATTGTCATAATTACAATGTGCATCTTTAAAAATCATAATCAGTTAAAAAATGACTCAAGCTTGCAGGCTTGTGGGCCTTCACAACCTTAGCATTCGTCAGTTCGATTTTTAAAAAAATCCGTTAAGGCGTTCGTCCGTTCGTTGAAAAAATATTAATTATTTAATTTGTTCTTATTTCAAATTTTACTTTAATACACTGAATCAGACTTCTTGATTTGTGGTTCCTTTCTAATTGTTCGCGAGCGACAAAAATTTTGGCGAACGACAACAAAAATTTAATATCGTTCGTTACACAATAACTGACAGGTTTGTTCTTATTCAATATATTTTCATGCATGTCTACCCCTGGCGCCCAAAATAGGAAATGTTTTCTTCATAGCCCAGTAGTGTTGTCTTATTTAAATTATGTTTTGAAGAGAAAAAAATTCATGGTAAAATAAAAACGTCGTCACTTTTATTCAAAATGACTCTCAGAGTAACTGTAATTGCACTTCTGTAAAAAATCGTCCTCGCTTTTTTTTCTGGAGTGACATAAGAAATAATTGATTGATTTGATTTGTCCACACTTTCGCCCTAAAAGTATATTTTAAAGTATTTTTTTTACATACTATAAATTGAACGAACGAAAGCCACAAAAAAATACATTCGTCCATTCTTGTATAATCCGTTCAGGCGTTCGTTTTTCCCTTCAATCCACAGCTTAGGGATAATAAAAAGGTGGCGTCTTTTTTATATGATTGGTTGATAGAAAGGAGAGAGAATAATAAAAATAAGTTAACGATATGCTATAAAGGTTCACTTAACTCGCAGCTGTTGAGGAGTGAAAATCAATTCAGGGGAAGAATATTAGCCTCAAAAATACTAATTATCTCTTCGTCTTTTTCAAAGGCCCAAGTCATTTACGAATCCTTGAATGGACTCTCGTATTTCTCTTCATTATGATATTAATTAAATTAAGCAACTGCTCAATCTCAAGGAGAAATGAAAGTTTAATATGTCGATAATTGGATCACCACTCTATCTATCAAATGAAGAAAGTTAAGGAAACAGTTTTATCATATGAAATATAAATGTTATCCTGATATATAATTACGTATTAATATACTTATTAATGTTTCGCATATTTTGGCTATGGATGATTTTAATACCGACTTGACATAGAAAGAGAAAAAAACTGAAAACATAGAGACATCTCTCTGGCCTCTCTTTTATTATAGTATTAAACCTCACAAACCTCTCCCTTTTTCATAAAAGATTTCTTACTAATTATTTTATTATTTTTATATTTATTACAAAAAATTAAATACTTCTAGATGAATTATGAGGGGCGGTCTTGCTGTCTTCCTCCTTCACTTTCGTGGTCAAATCGGCCAGAAAATGCTAAGAGAATTAATAAGCTTTGAGAAGAAGCCTCGAGAGCCTTCCGTGACGAGGGAGGCATTGAACTACTTACCATAAGAACAAGTCAGTCCGACAAGAGACGATGGAGTTCCTCTCGTCCAGGAATCCTGTCGAATAAGTGACTCCGGACACAGGGGGGAACTCCGTATCAAGGTTCCTCCTTTAGAGTTAAATAACTCAAACTGTTTAATGTAACGCAATAATAATAATAACAGCTTTGGAACTGAAATCATAGATGACAATGCACCATTTACATTAAAACAAAATTATAGGTTAGTATCTTAACATGTGTGACATAGGCCTATTACTATGCACACAAACAAATGACATTTTACCAGGCTTGTGAACGGAACGCAAAATTGAACGGCGTTCAGCTGAACGCACGTTCAATGAACGGAACGCTGAACGGAACGCAACTTTTTTTTGAACGTTGAACGCAAAAAAAATAGTTTTGCGTTCAGCGTTCAATTTTTCCAAGCATTTCAATGTAGTTTTAATTAAGTATTTTTTTTGGGATATAAACAAGGGGATGAAATATTATAAGAACAACTTATAAACTACTCTCCCAAGAACTCTCTATAGAATAGTAAATCACTTTTTTTTTTTTACTCCAAGTGAAAAAATTTACACACAATTGAATGACCTTTTTATTCATTCATTCTTATTACAAAATACACAACTTAAATAGTATTTAGGTATGAAACTATTGTTGAAATAAGTTGAGATTAAGTCTGACTACGGGATATTTATCTGGGCTGTGGACTCGGAATCATGGATTTGCTCATTTTGATGGACTCGGATTCGTGGATTCGATAACTTAAATATTAGGACTCGGATAGGAGGGCTGGAGAGTTAAAATCTTAGGAATCGGATACGAGGACAGTATTAATTTCGTCAGCTTTTTTCATTTCGTCATGGATAATAAATGACAGTCTACGAGCAAACAAAAAATATATTTACAAGGTTAGTCCCTGTACGCTTTCTAGTAATTAGCATAGTTTGGTAAACATTTTATGCTCGCACGTCACAATTGTATATGGATGTTTGATGACTATAGATGATAATTTATCTATTCTCCTGGATATAGCAGATATATAGATTTTTAAGGCGCCATGATGGTCGCGAATGTCTCAACCAAAGTACTTTGAGGAATGTAAGATCAATTCTTTGCACATTCCCATAGGCCAAGCGACCTAGAAACTTGTTGTTGTTGCTTTAAAAAAAGATAATTTGACGCCATTGATCAGACAAAAAATTACCCTTACAACAGTTGCAGTTAATATTTTGCGTTTTGTTTGGTTCCTTGCATAAATTTAATGTTAATAATTGATATTGAGATTAAGTTATTTCTAATGACGAAGTCGATATTAACTTCAATTTAATGTAGTAAATGGTTGATTCGTGTTTATATAATATTAAATGTGTTTTATATTGCAAAGATGATTAAAAAATACATCTCTCTAAAATTAGATGCATTCATATAATGTTGTTTTATAATATTAATTTTTATTATATAGCTTTGATCTCGTATTTGTCTTGATTTATTACACCTTAAATATGATTATAATTTAAAATGTAATGTATCCATTACGGAAGAAAGTAGGGATCCAGTTACTCATACATCGAAGGTTTAAAATACTATTTTGCAGATTCTTAATATCGAACTCGGACTCCATTATTCGAAAATAAGCGAGTCTGGTCATCGCGACATTTTTTCAAATATATTTGATCTGAAGTTGTTTTTAATAAGATGAAAATAGTTAAGTTTATTTCATGCTGACTGGCGTGTTTGTCTTTTATATATGGAAAACTATTAATATAATGATTATTTGTTACTGGTTAGGAAAAAATATATACAAGTTGGGGTTGATCAGGGGTTCCAAACCTTTTTTCTTTGGCGACCCCCCTATAGAAAAATCTCCAGTCTGGCGACCCTCTTATGTAGTGAATATAGACGTTCTGTGGACCCCAGGTTGAGAACCCCTAGGTTAGATCCAGTCAACAAATTTATATCATTTGAAAGTCGGTTCGGGCTCATTTTTATTATAAACCCCCTAAATAGTACTTCCATTTTTCAAAATTAAACATTGTTATTTTTAAATATTTGAACGCTGAACGCTAACGGAACGCTGAACGCAAAAACATTGAACGGAACGCTATTATTTTTTGAACGCTGAACAGAACGCTATTATTGTTTGGAACCTGAACGGAACGCTATTATTTTTTGAACGCTGAACGGAACGCTGAACGCAAAAAAAGCTGAACGCTCACAAGCCTGCATTTTACTGATCTTTTACAGAAATGAATTAACCATCACATTTATACAACAAAAAAACTATTTATATTTTTGAAATATCTTACAATCTTCAGAATACAATTAATGGGAGGCCTGACATTGCATGCTGGCCACCAGTGCATTGTAATCTGGGCTGTAACTTGAAACTGCAATTCTGAGGGAATCTTGCAAATGTGTATCTGTGAGCCTTGTTCTGTGTCTATTTTTGATGTAATTCAAGTCAAAAGGCTGATTCACAAAGGTAGGTTGAACCAAACAGGCTAGCCACCTTCATAGCTGCTGTGCATAGACCACTAAACCTTTCTATACCAACAAGGCCTCAGAAGTTTTCTGTAGCCTTATGGGCCTTGAGGTGGATGTCATTTTGTAAAGTCATTATTTCCATTTCCACCTGCCAGCATCCAAGCTAAGCATTTCACTTAGTTGCTCAGCAATGCACGTTGTGTCCACGTTCATAAAAGGATTTGAAATGAACGACACACATGGCTCCAGCTTATCAATGTCACAAAACCGACTTTCAAATATTTTACTCAGAATAAGTGCAACAAATGATCGTTCCGGAGTCCAAGAACGAATTGGAAGCATCCCACATATTGTCATCGGAGAAACCTTGTGTCTCCAGGCAATCCATTCCTACATCGCACAAACATTTTCGTCACTATAGCAGATTAGCTTTAGGAGTAAAATGAGGCAACGAATGCTATTTCTGCTAAAAATAGTGGCAAAACATTAAAAATATTACAATTTATAGCAAATTTAATTAAATTGTCATCTTATACATTAAATTATGTTCCCTTTGATTCATGAAAATAACATTTAATTTAAATACATATACCTACTAATTTATTATATGAAATCTGTTTTGTTATGGAAGTAAGTCAGCTGTTTGTTAGACTCATCAGTCGGTCGTCCAGGCTCTCCTAATCTAAGGCACTGTTCTGAACCAGTTTAAAACTGTCAAACTTGTGGAGGTTTGATGTCACAAATTGACAATAACAAAGACATAACGGAAAAATTACATACATCAGTCACAAGAGAAGAGAAGGGAGAGTATTTTTGCCTCACTTCTCTCCCTTCTTTTTTTCTTTCTATCCAGGTAACACTAACAGCAGTTACCAAGTGGTAATTGTATATTCTCATATCAAAGATCAATTTGTTGGGAGAGTACGTGCAAAAATGTATTTGCTTATTTCTCTTAGAGTATAGCGATTTTTAGAACACCAAACATATCAAATGAAAGCTTGGTACACCAGCTTTAATATTTTGGTATACTAAATCATGTCAGTTTAATAAGTAGAGAGTTATTTGTACATTAAAAAGCATATCTCGCGTACAAAATGACGCATATAATGGATTATAAATGCGTCAGAGACAAAGTAAAATTTTGAGAGGATACCTTGACGCAAATCTAAGAAACACATTATTTTTTTTTTTTTCATAATCGATTTCTTATAGGTCAATACAGGCTCTGAATCATATGATGTAAACTCAGATTGTACTGAATTCTGAATTGATAGAATGCAACCAAGGTCATTTTTGGATTTATCATCTAAGGTTTACTAAACTTAAAAGTACTATTTTACTCTGAAGCGAACAAGTCATCTTCTACAGGCGAGTGAAGTTAATTGATACAAAAAAGCTATGAAATATGCTAACATTACACACTCCATTTTTTCTTTGTTTTTACTGAAAACTTTGTTTTATTAAAAAACATCAAACATACGTCTGGTAGTAAATTAGATTTCCTTTAAACTAATAATTATTGTTGAAGTCTGTAACGTCCACCATTTTCAAGAAATTTGCGGAAAAATATTTTTACTAAATTTTTAAAACTTTGACCTCGTTGCGCGACCTCGTAATGTTGACCGATTTTGTTCAAACTTTGTATGTCGTCTTCTTTTATCACCAAGAAACAGAAAATCCACAATGTTGCTAACATTTCAACATTTGAAAAATAAGAACAGCCTTAGGTATATATATAACCATAAAACACATTACAAAGATCAAAAACATAATAGAAACCTTAAAAAAACTCTATAATGTTTACAATAATTTCATTTTGATATTTTTGCTCATTTTTTTTGAGTTTGTTTTGTTCCATTATTAATTAGTTAACTGCTTTGAATAAACTTTATGTGTATGATTATATATGTATTGTATTATTTATTTTATATGAATTTAGAAAAAAGTTTGCTTAAAAAGTTTTCTTAATGAATAATATACATATAGGTATTATGGGGGACAAAGAAGCGTCAAGACCATGACTAAAATGCCATAGATAATTTAACTATGGAATACAATGTCATAGTTTTTATGACCTACATTATCAAGATACTGATCATAATTTTACACAAACGTAAGATTAGCAATACTTTTTTATGCAAAGAAGTTTGACAAACAGACAATAAGATTTTAACTATTAAATAGTATTGCTATTGATTTCATTATACATACCATACCGTTGATTATAAGCAGGTTTTTAAAGTATTTAAATTACTGATTTTTGGATAAAATGTATAAAAAAATAATAAATATACTTTAACACTTGAAAAATGCTATCTAACTCTCATTGTATATTTACGGATATGTTACACCCTTAAAAGTAATGGTAGTATCAATGTTTTTCTTACAATAAAAGCGGATAAAGCGATCTCTTGAAAACATTTCAGATAACTTGGCATCTCCATAATATTAATATTGACCAATAAACTTTTATCAATCTAGCCTTACACCCTCTATAAACTAAATATATATGTTAATATATTTGTCCACGAGCTACGTCATGTTTATATATATTTATTGCTCCAAAGATCTGGAACCCGTCAAAGGTTTATCTATTTGTCTTACTAGAGTTTCAAATAAAATCATCGGCTTTTTGTATTCATAAAACAATGTGAATACTGATAATGAGATGAAAATATAAAGAGTAAGGCCTACAATTAAAGTTTGATTACACTATTTGATACACAAAATCCATGTTTTTACCACTTAAACTTTATATTCCTTATTTTTGTATATATATATATATATATATATATAATAGGTGTGCCTATGTATATATATACTAAGTGTATATATATGGTCTTATACAAGACCTTTCATGGCAGTATTTTTTTTTGATTAGTTTACTTGGACTGACAGGACTAAATTTGCCTTCTCTATATGTATATATATATATATATAATTGCATTTATGATATGTTGGAATGAAGAATACTACTAGTACAGCTATGGAATTAAAATAGCCAACAGGACATAGGACTCTCTTTATTTGTTTATATTATAATTTCAACATTTACTGAATATCACAAATATTTTGCTAACTGTATGTACCCTAACCTGTCATTAAAATAGCGACTATATATACAAAATAGAAATAAACTTATTAAGTTGAATGAGAATATGTTAAAGAAAGAATACTTTATACGTGATACCGTACATGGCGACCACATGCATTGAATGGAAATGCTCAAATATGTGATCATATTGAGATGCGGAACTCGTGTTCAACAGAATGGATAGGTTTGTTAACCCCAATGTGGCATGCATATTAAGGCACCCGATACTCCATTGAGGTAGATTTGACTTCTCAAAGTGCGTCAATAGTGACAAATTGAACCTGAGGATACGCTAGATTAGAAAACCTCAGTATGCTAGAGTTGTGATTGTTAAAATCTGAGGATGCTTCATTGGTGGGAGGCCCACTATTGTGATCTTCAGACCCCGATGTTCCTAAAAATGGCAAGAGTCCATGGTGAAGTACATTTTTTAAGAGATATAAAAAAATATATATTTATATCATAATCGTAGCTAATATAGAGTCATCTATACACAATCTTTACTTACTAAAACCCTACCTTATTGTTTTTTATATTTTTCTTTGGTTTAACCATTTATGGTCCAATATTTATGTTAAAATAATTGGTTAATGGTTATATTCCATAATAAGCCTACAACTTGTGTTTTTTTTAGTAACTAAAAAGTTATAAATAAGCACACTAAATGTGTGAGTCGAGGAATGGTAAGATGAATTAAGTAAGGGTATTATATTATAAATGACCTCATGAATATCCAATTTATAATAAATTGTTTAAAAAATGTAAAAGCGACGTAATTAAATAATTGTTGTTGCAATAGGAAAAGTTGTAAGAAACAAGAAAGTATTTGTCGTTATTGTAATTTTATTGATTGGAGGATTAAACTATCCTTGGATTTAAGGAGTCTTAGGACATATTTCTATGGATTTATATTGATTATTTAGCAAATTCGTCTAAATTATCAGTTTCATAGTGATTACATGTCACAATTCATTAGTCACTATCCGGATGCCCGTGATGATTGTTTTTTTCCTCTTTCTTTCTACACGATTAACGACCGGCACTCCCTCTCGATAATGTTCGCTCAATTAACCATCCACAAAACGAAATATCTATATAAGTTTATATATTATGTTTGTACTCACAATAAAATAATACTTCCTCCATTATCTTGAGTATAAACAAGAACAAAAAGGGGGCGGAATGATAGAAACGACTCGGAAATGGGAAATCAGTATGAAATCATAGACTTTGAGTTCATTGTAGTGTAAATGAACTCTAAGCTAATGAGAATAGCTTATTTGTGTATATTGACTGAGTGACATGTCTTTGAATATAGATTGATAAGGAGTGAGCACTGGCTTGCTTGTCAATTGAGTAAACGAATAACGTTGTGTTTGTAAGAAATGATTGATATATTATCTGATGAAATAATTTAAACATGACTAAATGATATTTAAAAATGACATTAGATATTCTAAAATGCAAAAAGGATAATTAAATTTTGGTTATATTGGAGCATATTTTTACGAATACCTGTGAATTTATTCGTATATTAAATGTAATAAACAAGAGGTTCAACCAAAGGAACGTATGGAAGCGCGCCTTATCTGGGTATTTTTTATCTTTCCAATTTGGTGGTAAAAATATTGACAGAAAGATCTAAAGAGAGAGTGACACTTTATATTTTTATCATGTATCATCCCTTGCCATATTTCATAATTGCAAAGTATGAAGTGTCACTCTCTCTTTAATTCTTTCTATCACAGTATTTCCCCAAGAATGGAAATCTAACAAATGCCCATTTATTCAGAGCTACCATTTTCATTACTTCGGCCTTCTATATTTTCTATAGGTTTAACACAAAATAAACTAGTTATGACCATAGTTACATGTCATTCGTACACAACATTTAAAAAGGAGCCAAATCAACGTTTATTTATCATCCTGAATAAACAGTTAAACTAAGCTCTAAAGCACGCATACCTTTGTATGTATACTCCAATACAACCGGTGGAATTTAGGGCGCTTCTCATAGCGGCGGCAGCAGCACTGCGTTGGGTCTGAAAATTTCAAATCTACACATGACGACTCGTGGACTCTATATATTAAGGAATTGATAACTCTCTGTCGTGTTCTATAATGCACTTATTAAATCTTATTAAAATAATTTCGATGTTTTATAACACCAAAACATGATACAAGTTATGTTTAAAAGAATTGATTTATGATTTGATTAAAAAATTATGTAACAATTCTTATTCATGTATTAACATCAACAAGAATGTATGTATTATGATAGAAGTACCATTTATGCCTACACAAAAAAGTGTGGTGACCACAAGTTATATATTTAGGACGAAGTGATATGTCTCCAACAAAATATCACTTTGCAGAATAACATGATCGTTAGACTAAAGATCACATGTTTGACTTCTGAATTCAGTCCTTTTTAATTTTTCCGCGGCAATTAATAAAACATTTAATTTATTTGAGAAGGTATATTATTTTTTTCGGAAAAAATTCAGGGGAAATGAAAAGATATCGAAGGCACTTTTAACAAAATAAGCAGAAACGGATGTTAATTTGAATGAATACTCATACAATTATTTAAAAAATAAAGGGATCCCATTTCAGAATATCATATACAATTTGATACCGATATCTAAGGATAAGAAACGGGTAATAGGTTTAAAAAGGAGACTGAGTAAAAGAAAACAGTTGACATTATAACCCATCACTGTACTCGTAGCTGTTGAAATGTGAATATCAACTAAAGGATAAGCGATTCCTCATACTTAAAGAACTATTGTTAATATATTTTCATCTTATCCAACGATCGCCACTCTAACAATGAGACATGTAAAATGAAGTTACCACCAGGAGCTGTATTACAGAGTTTACGATAACTAATAAAAAGTCATACTTATTTTTAGCATTAGGAATGCTACGCGTCGCCCTCATTGTTTAATGGTCAATTCCTTTTTAAGGTCCACAATTGTGGAGTCAAATAATACCATATAATGACAGTCATAGTGACAATTGTGATAATGCCCCGTGAGGAAGATTTTTTATTCTTAGAAGTACACTTTATTAATACGTAGTACAAAAGGGAAAACGTATGTTCATGATTAATGATAAAATATATATTTTCCGGTATATAAGAACCCCTTTTTCCAAATTTCAAGACCCAAAATCAGGTGGGGGTTCTTACACATGGGTAGTAACTTTGACCTACTCATAAAATCATACAATTTTGTACATATTACATTTTGTCATGTTTCAAAACAAACTTTATTTCCGAAAAATCCGCCTGAAAGTTAAGGGGAGTTCTTATACACGGGAAAATACGGCACATAATTAACCGGACAAACATGTCGGATGTTGCGCTTATTTTTACAAAAAATAAAGTAAAAATGCCATATATAAATAAATATGGAGCTTTTATTATTGTTTCTCAAATGTGGAGAAGAAAAAATCAGCTCTATTATTATAAGGACTTATAGCTATTTTAGTGTAATAAACAATTCCAATAAGTTCAGTTTTAACAGATCGACAATCTTGAAGCCAAATACCATCCCCATCAGAGTGTTATATATTATAAAAGCATACGTATACAAGCCCACGTCTCAACCATCCTTTTAATCAACCCAAACCATTATTGCAAAATATGAAATAATAACAAACATAGTTTTTAATTAGTAAATTGCAAGTGCAAATTATTTAATTCCTTTATATACAAAGTCATAACATAATAAGAAGAAAAAATATATTTTTTTCTTCCTTTGTTTGGGGATGCACAATGAAGAATTTTTTAAATATAATGATATTCCACCATAGGTTTTTGCATTTTGTGTATTATGAAGGGAAATAGGAAATACTATCTGACAGGTTATATTCAATTAGATATGAGTTAATTGCATACCGCTTTAATGATGCATGCATTAACTTTGAACATTAGTAAGCCTTTTATTCTTGCATGCAAGGGCTAATTAGGATATTAACTTCCCTTTAATGGCAATTCAAACAGATTAATATGAGAGGGTTGGCTTTGTTCGTGAGGGATACCTTCATTATTCAAGGATTTTCTTGCATTCTTTGGCATTTGACGTCGGTGTCTTCAGCTCGAAAAAGATATTTGGTTCCAAGAAGACATTATCACATGCCAAACAGTTGGTGTAATAATGGACTTATTGAAGGATTATTAATGTGAGCAATTCATTTCACGTTTTGGTTCGATGAATAGACCACTAAGATCGTGTGAAATCAATATTTTTCTTTAGGGATACTTATCAATGCAAAAGTCTATCTGGATAAACCACCGATGATTGAAACACTGAAAGCAAATATTAAGCGATTTATTCGTGAGATTGCGGTCGCAATGCTCAAATTCGCCACGAAAATTGGTCCAAAAGAATGGAACATTTAAAAGTCAGTTAAAGGGTAAATATATGAAGGAGATAATTTTCAAGAAATAATTGTTAAGTTGTGTTTTTACGCTTCAAATAAGCTTCTAGCCATAATATTTAATGTGTTTTATTTCTACAATTCATAAACCGCTAGTTTTGAATCGTGCTATAAAACTCAATGTTCTTTTGAAAAATATGTACAAAAATTGATTACTTCGATAACATGTTTTCTGTTACTTGTAAGATTGTTTCTTCAAACACAAATGCTTTCTATGCTTAGCCAAGATTTCTATTCATTTACTATTTTAAAAATAGAGTAAAAATATTAGCTCTTCGATGACGTGTTCAACCACCAATGTTTAATGCATAATTTATCCTCTCAAAATGAAAATATATTCTATAAATTACATATAACTCATTAAAAATATACTTGACTTTATTGATTAATTTAAAGCTATTAATCCACTCAGGTGGTTAAACGGATATGGGGGTCTCTTTAACCCCAAAAAACACAAAAATATATAAAAATCACAGTCTTTATAAATTTCTCCATTTTGAAACTTATTTTATTCAAGTCTTCGTCTTCCAATACAAAAAATATAATTGAAATTAACATTATTGATAAAAATAAACGAATAATGATTTTTAATGCTGAAAAATTATATTTTTTGTGTTGAAGGTTACACTTTAAATCACCCCTTTAAAGTAAATCAATAGACTTTTCAGTACAGTTATACTTTATGTTTGACACCCAAAAAAGGACAATGAAAAACACAAAGTGTATTGTATCATATATATATTTTTTCGCTTCCTTAGAAAGTAAAATTCCTTTTAGGAAGCAAAAGGAATGTATCTCAGCTTAGAGGCATCTGCTGGGTTCATCTTTCTTCATTCTTTTGTAATATTTTCCGTACTATGTTGCTGTAAACATGTTCCTCTAACACGAATGACATCATAAATTACGCATACTTTGTTTGTCGGCGGAGCTACAAAGCCAATAAATACGACAAAAGAGCTTCCCTAATGAATAAAATCAAAGAACGAATGAAAAATGGATTGGTGTGTGGGAGGTTTATGCAATGCTAACTACCTCGTGCGATATTTGTATTAAGGGAAAATATTTTTTCCAAAGTACAATTCACAACACAAGACAAAAATATTCACCACCAATTTGGGATCGATGAATTGTTGAAGGTATATTGAAATACAAGGTATGTCACATAGAGGACATAGAGTTCCAGGTTCACATATGTAGCGTTGCATATCATTGGCTTTCCATTGTTGGGGGGAAGAGAGCCACAGGAAGAATTGGAGATAGAGTGAGGCTTCGTATTTTTTGTCTCAAAAGCTAGATCTCTATTTATATCATAATTTATATATATATATATATATATATATAGTTAAAAAAGCTCCTTAAAAACCTATCTAGTCCATAAAAATGATCAACATAAACAAAATTAGAGTTTGCTATACAGTTAGGGATCAAAACTAATCTTGAATTTAAAATTCCATTAGCTTACTATTTTAAGTTTCAGGAAATAATAAAATCTTGGAACATAACTTGCTTGTTTAGCTTATCAAATGGACACTAAACAATTATTTAAGGAATAAATATTTAAAATAAATCCACCACATAAAGTTTTTGGGGCCGAGTTTTTCATACTGTAGTATCATTAAGTGCTATGTTTTAAAATGTCGCACAGAACTTGAAAGAAAAATTTCATAACTTTCCTGCGATCTCGCATTCTCTATATCTTTGGAATTTGACCTAGACCGTCGAAAATCTCACTTACTTAGGCTCTTATTGTCGCACGAATGTTCGATGGTTCTAATTGAGTCCCATTTGTTAAAGCTCTGACGATGTACGCTTTTAAACCTCGAAAAGTAGTGTTAATGGATTTTACTTCATCAGCTTTAACATTTTGGTTGGAATCGACCCCTACATCATTGCTGCTCTTAATTTGGTTGGAGGCGTGTTTTTTTTTTGCCTATTAGGTTCGACAGAATTGCATCCGACAGGATATGAATAAGCATTATAGCAATTGAGTTGAACACACCTTAACGTACACGGCCATCCCACTCCCTAAGGAATTTATTTAACCCCTTAGGAGCAAGTTCATAGGATTTGTCAGACTTCTTCCGGCCTTTTATCAGGAAAATAGGCCTTTACTTTTCTTCCGCTTCTTCTCCTAGACAAAGAGTTGTCTTTTATGTTTATTGTAATAACTTCCTTATAATACTTAGAGCGAGACAGTTAAAGAAGATGAGTTTTTTGGTAAAGCTCACCGCAGTCTTTACAATGATTGTTGTAGAAGGTTAAGTCATTGGAGATCTGAATTGAAACAGTAAAAGTCTCTTCATCAAAATGTCTAGAAGTCAAATGCATTATGCATTACAACGTGACATTCTTTTCCAATTTCATGATATATGTTAAATAATATGAAGTAAAAGTATGGACACTAGGATATGTAGCACAACCATACGTATATTCGGTACTATATGTTCTCTATCGCTATCGGACATTATTGCAAAGAGAGCTGACATGAGTGCGGAAAGAATAACATACCAAATCATTTTTGATGACGTCACAAATAATAATAATACTTATGACGCTTCCATGAAAACTTGAAATAAACATATATGATATTCAATATACCTTAAAATAATGTATATAATTGATAAAAAGAATCATATTGTTGTTCCATGGACTTGCTTATGTATATTTGGATATAAATAAACATTAGAGCATTAAAAACAAAACAAATTATACATATTAGCTGTATTAAAAAAAGAGTACTAAGATTTCTAACGTTTTAAGTCGTAAATCAAGAATAAATCACTTTAAGAGAACATTAAGAGCATGGGAAATAAATATATATATGTGGAGAGGTACCCAAATATACACAATAGGGGGAAAAAGAGGGAGAGAAAAAAATATATGAAAGTTGTTTTTTTCATTTTCCCGACTTTTTTCATGGCTTCTTCCTTCCTTTCTCAAGTATTTTTTCTTCTACCCTCAAACGTAGTAGTAAGCAACATATTTTATGTTGTCAAACATTATAAATATCGATGAATGGGGAAGTCTTCCTCTCATCTTTTTATCTCTCTTAAGAGGTACCTAATAAAGGGTTACTTATACAAGATGCACGCTAGTGGAGACATGAATAAGGAGGATATGTAAATCATTATGGATAAGTTATGGCCTCTCTGTTAGAGCGGCATCCTGGGGTGCAAATCAATTCTTATTGAAAAAAACTTGTTCATCTTAGAATACTACATATGTCGTTAAAGATCCCCAAAAGCTATTGCTGTAAACAGTCGTTGAATGATGAATAGTTTTAATAATACGTTAATACATGAATAATTGGAAATACCTATATATTTTTTTGGTGTTGAAGTTTTATTTATTTTAACCCATCGAGGTTTTCCGAGATATTTATTAATAAATAGATGTAAAACAAAAACAAAATACATAAATATACCAATCGGATAACTTTTCAATACATTTATCTATACTTAGGTAACGATTGATTATTAAGTGTTTGCTAAATTAACCGTGAAACTCCCAATTCACAGCGTAACCAAAACAAATAAGATTAGATATATGATAATTGTTCATGGTTATTATATATTTATAGGCTATATACCATATAAATGTCTAAGAAGGTTATCGAGCTCCTGCCACACTATACTTTGTAAATAAAAACGATGCGTTAATCCATATTTTTTTGTAATTCATCCATGAATATATTTTTGTCTTAATGCCCCGGAGATGAATTTAGCAAATAAAAAGGTGTACGAAAGATACAAATTAGAAAAAATATATCAAAACTCTCTTAAATCTGCTTTAAGATTTAAAAAAAATTGTATGTCGTTAATGGGAAGGTTTTTTAAATTAAAATATATAAGGCTGGGAAGTGAACCTTGCAATAACAATTAATGGAATGAAGTATCGCTCCTAAAAGTAACATCAATTGTTAATCTTTGTCCTTATCCATGAATCCATAAACATTTTAATAATTGCAATTTGCGAAACAAATCAAGCGTACACATATATCAATTACATTTGATTTTCTAGATCACTAAAGTATTTTCTTTATTCAACCAAAGTCTCATCGCTTTTATAGACGTACATATATGTAATTGACCAATACATTTATAAATTGTATTTACAAAAGAAATAGCCAAATAAAATTATGCTAGTATATTTAATTAATAACAAAAAAATGTTATATTCATGAATAAATTTGAAAATTCAAACAATGGGATGAATATATTACAAATGAGTATCAAAATTTAAGAACATTATAGGAAAGTACTTTTGAGGTCTCTTTAAGAAGCGTGTCTTTTGATTTTAGGCAACGATGATTCTTGTGACTGCAACATTAATCAAGTATCGTAAATATTTATAGTAAATAAAAAAAAATGTAAAATCAAAAAAATTGCTTAGAGCCTTGCACGATGTAATAAAGACTACGACAAGTCTCTCACCGTAACATGACTACCACCCCTGGACAATCACCCCCCGACAATCATCTCCCGTGCCGTTTACCCCCGTTCCTAATATTTCTTATCCCTTAAAGTCCACTTATGAAGTTTACTATATTTTCTTTTGCATAAGTGCATGAAAACTATGTTCCTAATATCGGCCATATAAAACATATGCCCGATATTAGGAACATATGTTTTAAACACTAATGCAATTGTGTCATAAAGAAAACATAGTTAACTTCATAACTGGACTTTAAGAGATAAGAAATAACAGTAACAAGGGGGTTAAATGACACGGGGGTGCTAGTGGGGGAGGAGGTTGTCTGGGGAGTGCTTGTCCGGGGTGATTGTCTGGGGGGGGGGGGGGTGCTAGTCCTAAAGTCGTCTCTCAGGTCCGAAAAATGAATGTTTGTGGTCTAATGTAATGATAATTGTGCGTCTTCTATCTATAAACATACATTGAGTCAATCCATCAGCATTAAAACACTCAAATTACATATTAATCAATTCAATAAAATGACAAGTTCATAAAATGCATATATTCAAAAACGACAATCACATTTTTACTGCTTCATTCGTATCAAATCTATTCATGTACATCAAAGTTTGAGTAGAGAATCATATACAATTTCACGAGGATCTCAATAAAATAATCAATAGGAGGTTCAATTCCTTGCGTCTGGGATTTCATAGGTTATCAAATACGCCATTATTTTATGTATATTAAAGTTCTTTGCATATGATGATCATATAAGAGTGTCATAAAATGTGAATCGTATGTGGTGATTGACACTATGAATAATGAGGGATCCAGAGGGGAAGAGGCTGCTGAAAAGTTTGAATGCAGATGGTGGGGAGCCATTGAAAAAATACATATGCTTATGTATTTTGATAGTCATTCATCCTAAGGTAGGCATAGAAGAAGGACATTTTGTTTACGAGATATATTACACAGCCTCTTGATGTTGTTAGATGTCGTAAATATGTAGTTCTATAAACAACAAAGAAAACACAAAAGCAAGTTCCCTGAAATTAGAGTAAGAGTTTTTATTGATGTATTTTATATCTATGAACGCATATCTATCTCGGAAATATGGGGGGTTCTTTTGAATAATACATCTATCATATCAAGAATAAGCAAATGAGAAGAAAACATGAGATGATGTCGGAAACAATCTGTAATCAATAATATTACATATTGGGGGGAGAAAGGGAGTTTGAGAATCATTGCTTTGTGTGCTTCGATCAAAATGAATATGGCTCATAACATTATATACAACTTAAAAGTGTGCATATAGAAAGCTATATGGTAAGCATAAATTGTAAGAAAACGAAATATATATTTCAAGATCCGTCATGCTTGATTCGTACGCATTATTTCCTAACTCACAAAATAAAAGAAGTGGTATACTTACTATTTTTACATATTTAAAAGATTTTTAACGGGTAAGAGCATTCTAGTCGTTTTATAATTATTTTGATATTTTTACAATGATTTGGAATTTTGCCATCCGAAAGAGCGAATATCTTGCTGTTTGTCCGGTTCCTATGATATGATTAGATATTGGGGCCGATGCTAATTATAAAACCTTTTATTTAAAATTTAAAAAAAATTCTATTTTTGATATATATATAAAGAACTGTGTTTAAAGCGAAAAAAATTGCGGCACCCTGATTACAACGAATTAATTTCCATGACACTTTCAAAAGTCATGGGAAAGCTTTTGTTCATTTGTAGCAGACAATGATGCCATTTTTGGAAAAAAAGGGAAAGGAATTGAGAAATTATATATTCACTCATTAACCATGACAAATTTAAATTATGCAAGACAGTCGTCAATAGAAGACAATAATATATTATAGAGCGTGTATATGATCCACAGCTTCTTGAATGATACATTTAAAAAGTTATTTTCAAAGAGTAACAGATGGTTTTCTTGAGGGGAAAAGTAAAAAAGAAAATACTTTGAAAATACAAGGGATGTTTTATTATTTAGATACCATGATTATCATTTGAAGAAACTGCACCTTTGCAATTGACCATAACTCAATTAAGAATGCATTGAGGAGGAAGCAGCAGCTGTATCTTACAGCATATAACTTTTTTTATTTTGTGCACCATGTGTTGATCTTAAAAGAGGTATATTATAGCATGATATCAATTAGGATGTTAGAGACATCAAGATTTAATATTTTGCAACATAAGATGCAACATGAATGCATTGATGGGAGTTTTTTCTTACTAAAAATTGCAACTGATGTATGTGTATACTGTGAGAATCAATAAGAACGCTGAGATCATTCATTAAAAGCATTTTATATATTCGGCACATGAAATTCCATTCAGATTGTCCATCTATAAATAAAATATGTTCGTACATGCTTATTATAAGGCTATTTGAAGGACATAAATATATATTGACTTTGTTTGTTCATATGACACATTACTCTATATCAGAAAGGATGAATACGGTTCCTAAAATAACTTCTGTATATATAATGATGGTTTGGCGTTATATATAATCAAACTCCTAACGAAACCGTAAGCTATATAAGCTTTACACATGTAGTTTTATTAAAGTTATATATTTTAAAACAGTTCGCTTAATCTTTGTGCCAAAATTTGAAATTGTCATCTATTTCATTATATATTTTAAAGTGATATTGATGCTTTTGATTTTTTTAAACTGCTGTAATTGAAAGATTAATTTCCAAAATGTATATTAATTTTCCTCTAAAAAAAAGCAATAATTAGAAAAAATTATTTTATAAACGCTTTATAAATAATGATATATAGTAGGGTGGGCGGAGGATGTTTTTTAGCAGGGATATGGAAATACGAGATCCAAGACTTAAGGATTCTTGAATCTGCAACGTTTCCGTCAATTGCTTAGTTACTATTTATATATATATATATATACAAACAAAAACTATGTCACATAATCTTTTTAAGTAGGGGAGACCGGGGATAGTTGCAACAGGGTTCTTTTGTCCAGTCAGGAACAAGCTAGAGTGATGACACTCACACTGCACATGCTCAGTAGAGTTCCCTCCATTGCAGAGAAAAAGGAGTACTACTAAAGCACTACTTCCTTATTGGACAAAGGGCCCTGTGCAACTGTCCTCTGTTGCAACTGTCCCCAGTCTCCCCTATTCATATACCTTTACCGGCTCCTTGATTTTCTAATTACTTTTTTTCATCATTTTATAATTTAATGGATTTTCCTGTTTTTCTATAAATATCTTATGACCCCCGTACATCTTTTTATTGTTACCTCCTTTTTAATATCTATCTTAGGTCATTGGTTATTTTAAGGTATTTAATGAATATATATTTAAGAATAACAAATAAGAAATTATTTCGCTAAGAAGTGATGTTTTATAATTCCCAACTTAAAAGCCCCTATATTCGTATCTAATATCAAGTGTTTTTAGATTTTTTTGAACTAATAATTTTATCGTGTCAAGTATTATTTATGGATTACTATTGCTTTATTCTCTTTGACGTAAAGGTATTGGGATCTACAATATGGAATATTTGTGTGTGCATGTGTCAAAACACATATAACATAACAAACTAAAAACATTTTGTAAGGTATGAGGATCATTATTTTTTTCGGCAATCTGTGACAATTTTATATAGTGTAAGGATAAAATACAATAAAATTATATACAGGAAACAGAGTCAGACTGTCCAGAGCAGTTGCAAAGTTACATAAATGCACATTTTAGTTCACATTTACTCCCCTGAAGAATAACTTTATATAAAAAGACGCATCATTATTTAATTATTTAAAAACTCGACATGTCTTTTTAAAATCGTTGATGGTTTTCACGTTTCGATCTTGCTGGCACATTTACTTATGTCAGCAGCCCATTTTTGTGCCTATATGGTTCAATAGAATTGCATCCAAATGGACAGAAATAAGCATAATAGCAATATAATTCAGGCGTGTTCAACTCTCATGTTTGGGGCGCAGGTTCGAATACTCCGAGAGGGGATGGTCATTTTTAGTCTACTCATTGATAAGATCCGGGCTCAATAAACTGATTTACACGCTATAATGATTATATATATCCAATCGGATGCAATCTACCGAACCATATAGGAAAAAAAAATAGTTTCACGAACTTAGGATCTTATCAATGAGTAGATAAAAATGGCCATACCCTCTCACCTGCGCCCCAAAACATTTGGATCTTTAATTTATTAATGATATAATAATGTACTTGAAGGATTAGAGATAATTCTAGATACTGAGCAGTCTTCGTTTTTTATAGTATTGCCTACACTCAA
>CP045900.1:18395238-18412791 GCA_013387185.1 Caligus rogercresseyi | reverse complement strand
TAAATATTATTTGACGAAAATTTGCAAAAAATAACAAAGTCATAAATTGATCATAGCTAAACTTTGTAAAACTTTTTTTTTTTCAAAATAAGTAAATAACAAAAAAGTTTTGCTTCATAAGAAACCTTTGAACGCAATTTGGGGGGGGGGGGACAGGGGGGGTCAAACCAAATCCATTTTTCTCTACGATCATTTAGTTTCTTATGACGCAACTTTCGCATGGGGGATAAATTTGATATCTTAATATTAGGTTTCTATAATACCCCCATAGATATATAGGGGGTAGTAACCCATTGCAACCTAACTTTGCTCTTTATTATGATATCCTATAATATGATATATATATACTTCATAAACTTACTTCTATTACTGAATACTATGTAATTAAGTATACATATGTTTCGAGTTCTACATTATGCTTGTATGGGTTTACCTAATGTAGGTAGGTAACCATTCAAATGAATGGCCATGCTCTCCCAAGGGATGTTGAAGCGAAGCTAGTTGTGGATGAGGAAAAATACAAGTGAGAGGGAGACTTTTTAAAGGCTTATTCATATCACTCAGCCACTTTCTATAAGCGTTCATATATAGGGCATTTATGTATAAAATAATATTCATTTGACTTTTCAAATACCAAAATATGTATCATATATGTAGTTATTTCATCAACACTACGGAATTTTAAGACTCTAAAACGACTGGGAGAACCAATTCATTTTGGACATAACCGTACCTCCATTTAAAGAAAATAACTATTGATTCTATCGTGTACAAATATTTTAGGCGTATCAGAAATGTTGAAAATTCTCTCCAGAACCTCCCCACCCGGTAATTCCCATCCAGAAAACTTCCCCACCCCTCTGGTGACATCTCACCCTTATTTGAAATATTAATTACATATCAGTGTGACGAGCACTTTAAAAAGTCTTTTAATGAGAGCAATATTATTTGGGGGGTGTCAAGTCCACCAATGGGCACTCAGAAATAGTTGATCAAAACTTTGGTATATTGGGTTTGAAATCAACACAATTACCTCATTATGGGGACGTATAAGCCAACTACCCGTGGGCCCTCGGGTCCCGACGCAAATCAAACCGATAACTTTTTTTTTTTGCCTTTATGGTTCAATATAATTGCTCCGACAGGATATAATAAGCATTATAGCATTTAAAATTAGTCTATTGAACCTAGGACCTTATCAATGAGGTAGTAGACCAAAAAATGACCATCCTCCTCTCGGAGTATTCGAACCTACGCCCTCAATATTAATAATTTGAAGACGCCTCAACGCACTCTGCTACCTTATAACTTTATGGAGTTTAAACGCCACCCGCTAATGAGCCTTTGCTTCCGCCAATCAACCAATAACATATTGAGATTTAAAATATAATCCAATGTGCCCTCGGGTTCGTTGATCACAATTATGGCATATTCGTTTTCAACCCGCTGCCAATACACCAATAATATTTTTGGGGCTTCAAACTTACCGCCATGGCCCCTGGTTCCACAGATCACAACAATTACCTTTTGGAATATTAAAACCCACCAACAAATGGGCCCTTGAGAATCGCCAATCACATTAATCATCTTTTGGGACTTTAAACCAATATATATTTGAGTTTCAAACCTACAGCCAATGACACTTTTTTTGGAAATTATTTTCTAAAAAAAACGTCGTCACTTTTTATCTTTTCTAAAAAAACGTCCTCCTTTTTTTTGGAAATTCTTTCTTAAAAAAGACGTCATCACTTTTTCTGGAGATTCTTTTCTAAAAAAACCGTCGTCACTGAACGCTAACGGAACGCTGAACGCAAAAACATTGAACAGAACGCTATTTTTTTTAACGCTGAACGTAAAAAAAGCTGAACGCTCACAAGCCTGGATATAAGTCAAAAATAAAATATAATTGTACTTCGCAGATGTCTTGCATGAAATTGAAATTCCGCGTTTTTGACAAAATTGAGGCGGGGGTCCACGGAAAGTGCCCGAAGACCGTTAGGGGTCCACGAGCCGAATCCTGTTGGGAACACTGGTTTAGGTTTATACTGAATAAGAATATATCTTTCTTTTTCTTCTTCGTAATTCTATAAATGGATGTATATCAAGGACAAATGATTGATATACATATTATTGTGCTTCCAACGTTAATTGACAGTTGTACCCTGTTTGATAAACTGTTTTATCACATAAAGACTGAGGGCTCATCGCTTAATTAATAATGGAAAACCCCTCTAACGATATTTGTCCCCTATACCCTGATGGATTTTAAGAATACTCATAATAAATATCATATTTTTTTCTTTGCTTGAGTTGGTTATAATCAATCTTAAAAAAAGAGTTGAAATTTACGACTTATTAATTTGAATAAAATTTAACAAAGTAACAGTGAATTAAGTTTTTCAATGTTTGTAAAATATGATACATGCTCTGCATCTCACGCAATCTATGTGTGGTCCAGGTTTGTGGCCCTGAGGTCGACCCTACATGCTTCAAGGACTGCAGCTAAGATCAGCGTCCCTCTCCTAGTCCAAATCCTCCAGCTGCATTAGTATGCATTGATATCTTATTCTCATTATTTTATTCGTTTCATCATCATCATATATATCATATATATATATATATATATATAAATATATATAATATATTATCTACACTTATAGATATATATATAATATATATATATTATATATACTATACAATAATAATGTTTTTTAACTTAAACAATATGAAAGGCGAAAGTCTTCTAGACATATATAAAAGAGGTTTTAAGAGGTATTTGTACCGATGTAAAAAATATATTTCCTAATATTTATTTATTTTCACTAACACTGCCACTATAGAGTAATGACATGTCCCAAAAATTGCATATTTTCAGACTTACTGTGATTGGGTTGAAATACAAATATGCCATTATTGTACAAAGACACAACGTATGTAGACGCTTATTTTGAGTTAGTTCTCCTGATTTGACATAATGTGCTGCCTCGAACTACTCAGTGTTCCATGGAAGCTGGACGCTATGCACTCCAAATTTGTTATAATTATTGCATATACGACAAAAGTTGCAAATTTGATAATGACTGATTCATACATGCCATAGTTGTGATTAACAATAAAGGCTCATTGGCGATGGGCTGGGACCACAATAAAGCTGTAATTGTAATTCGTTGAAGCTTCTAAGATTACGTGTAATCCCTGGTCACGCCTCTCACTTTAAACAAGTACACTTATCATTTAAATATAAAATTCCTAATACATAATTACTTATAATTAGAATAGTACTCTTATATTAAGCATTTATAATGGCGTAGATATATTTGTATAAACATATTTAGTAAGATAAGAGGACACAACGCCAACACTGGAAATGAATTTGCGAACGCATTGGCCAAAGACGGAGCCAGGAGAGGCACACCTGTCTCTGTACCGGTATCGCTATGTCAAACTAAGAATGCCCTTCGAAAAGCGTCTGTGAGGAGATGTAGAACCCAGTGGCGAGAGATGAGCTCTTGTCGGCAGTCGAAACTGTTCATCACAAATCCGTATATGGGAATAGAAGCTCAATTTCTGTCATTTTGGCATGATTAAGCAGCGGCACTATCGTACTCAGCATCTTTTCAAGTTGGGAAGGGCCATAAGCCCACCTTGTAGACTATGTAACGAGGATGACGAATGAAACTCCACACCACCTCATCTTCAACTGCCCAGTAACAATGGAAAGAATGATGGCTCTCAAGGGAGAGATTAAAGATAGGAAGTTATCCTGGGAGGAATATATTTGTAAAATATATTAATGTTTATGTGTTTTTAAACAATTTTTAATAATAAAGATCGTAGCTCTTAGATAGGTTCACTACCGGCTGATACCGGATTAAGTTCCAGTGAGGTGGGTCCAATCTAGGAGCTAAACAAACAATATTTAGTTACAGAGTCAAAATAATATCAACGAACATCAAATTTTAAATGTATGTAAAACTATATAAAAAAACAAACTTGGGATTCATTTGAAGCAGCTTCTGAGGGAGTTAAGTGCTTCATATATCAAGTTTTGGGTACATTGAATGCCCCAAATAATGATGTCCTTTCTTATTATCCTATACATAATTTTCATGTTTTTGTCGACAATTTTGGAGTCATATACATTTTCTTCTAATCAAATCAAAGAATAATTTTTTATCTTAATCTATGTTGAAGAAACACTTAATTTAATTTATTGAATATATGCGTATTTTAGGCTTCATATTTACTCAATTTATTTACAGTCTGCAGTTTCGCATAATCAAATGAAATTATCACTCTTACATAAAATGTTGAAAGAAGGCGGTATGAACATGGATGATATAAATCAAGGTTTTCGAAGCGGAGGCCTACATGCCATACTATAAAGTATTTTATTATAAATTTAGTTCTTTTTATACTATATATTAGTATAAAATGCTTAGTAAAAAAATAGTACAATAATAACACCGTGTAGCAAAGTTTTTGTTCTTGAGTTGAAACTGTTAACTATTTCCTATTTGCCTGTGTCCTGAAACATGAAAAATATTTTTATTCATTTTTATTTTGCTTTTATGTACAGGTTAATAATATTTGTGAAATTTACCTATTCTCATAGGGACAAAGTGGTGTATTTGAAATTTAATTTAAACAAAATATGTAGATACTAAACGATATATAAAGAAATATTATCATTTATTTATTCTTGACTTACAATAGTGATGCAAAAGACAGACAAGAACTGTGTAGTTTTTCTAGATCTGCACTTATACTGTAGATTACTTTAACGAATCAGCCTCCAAATATAGTCTCCCATCATATTTTCATTATAAGACCCTTGGTAGCGGCGTTCGAAGAACTGGTTGAAGCGTTCGCCTTACTACTCCTGTTTACGCTCCCCCTGTTTTTTTATCTTAATTTAATGTAGATGGGTGTCAAGGGTATGCACTTTGAGAGACATTCTGCAATCCATTTTGCCGTAGCTTATCAAAAAGGTCTCAACATAGTTTTCGGCCTTGTGATTCCCAAGGAACCACAAAACTACTGCAACAAAGCTGTCCCATGCTGCTCTCTCTCTGTCTTTGTGAGTTTTTTTTTGTTGGAAACTCCTTGCACTTCATGTACTTTTATATTTGTGGACCAGTAAAGACACCGGCTTCAACTTTCACTGCAGACAACTTGGGGAAGAAATCCTGGAGGTATTTGAAAGCTGGAGACAACTTATCAAGGGCTATGACAAATTATTTCATAAGGCCTTGTTTTAAGTGGAGTGGAAGAAATATTACTTTTCTGGGATCCAACAATGGCTCCCATTTAACGTTGTTCTTCCCCGCACTTAACTCGGTTCACTGTGAAGGAGGTATTGTTTTCACTGGCGTTGGTTTGTTGGTTTGTTTGTCAGCAAGATAACTCAAAAAGTGCGGAACGGATTCGGATGACACTTTGTGGAGTTGTTGGAAATGCCAAAAGGAACAAGTGATTAAATTTGGCATCTCTGAGTGCTTCTTTAAGATGCAAAATGAGCTAAATACTAATAAATATTTCAAGTTAGCCTACTCTGCCAATAGATGTCGCTGTGCTGTGCTCTCAAAGAGGAGAGCACAGCACAGCGACATCTATTGGCAAATGACAAAAAGACCAAGTGATTCATTTGGTGGGGATCGGCGGAGGTTTGCACTCTCTGAGTCCTCTAGTTAAATATTCTATTTGACCGGTTTTTAATTAATAAAAACCGGATGTTATAAAAAAGCTGAGTTTTATTTAAAAACTCACCCGTGTTGGTTTTATTGAAAACAGGGGCTTAACAACCCTTGTTAATAATGAAAAAATATTTTTTAGCCGTTTTTTAATCACTCAGGTTCGATGACGTCACTGTGGATATGAGATGCAGTGACTAAATAAGTTTTTGCATATGCAAAGAATGAGTCCTATTATATCATCTGGAGATCCCTTAACATTATTTATATGATTTCAAATAAATGTGTATGTAAGTGATTGAATACATAGAAAAATATATTATATTTCTCATTTTATGCATATATTCACACCAACAGGTGTATTTATGAATGGTGAATACATATTTGTATTGATAGAATTTCAATATTAAAAAAAGGATGGAAATTTGTTTATTTTTAGATATCTATATTTATTGAGCTTCTTTAATGCTTTCAAAATGAATTGATTCACATTTTTCGATAGAGCTTGATAATTTTACAGAGAGTATTAGTATTCCATATATATTACTTTTTCTATTTCATTTAATATATATTTGACAAAAAGTTAAAGGTAAGATGTTTAAAGCTAACTGTTAAATATATTTGTTAACACAGAATGAAAGATACATTTGAAATACCTTAAATACAAAACAAAATATATTTGGGACTCTATAAAGACTTATAAAATTAATTTATCCATTGAATCAGGGGGGTAATTTTTTAAAGTTGTAAAGTAAAATTTGCTTGAATGGTGAGTAAGAATTTAAGTTTTCGTGTGGATATGATCAAGCATCATTAGCTTAAAAAATTGTACATAATTTAGAGAGTAACTGTTTCTATGTTATTCTATCTGTTCAAATAACGAAAAAGCCTAATGGCGTTTTGTATTATAACGTGAGTTTAAACAAACCGGGAATAGATAAAGAGAGTCAGAATATTTTAGAATTGTCACCAATCCCTAACTACGAAGAAAAGGGATGACCAAGATCAGAGAGGATTCGATATGAAGTTAAACCTTTGTTGTACAGGGAAGGAGCAGTAATTAAAGACAAAGGGCTTTGTACCGGCCAAAAAAAGGGTACGTAGGAATGGGAAAGTGCAAACACATGTGTAATAGAATTATATATAAATATATAGTGAAGAAATATGTTTTTACAAAGTACCGATTGACTCATGACCTCATATTTAAACAACGGAGAACTGGGCTTCAATCTGGTTCACTTTAAACCCTGGTTTCATACATAACAATTTTGTAATATTGGGGTACCAAAACATGGTACTCTTGTATTGGGGTTCCTCATCATTCGCTAAAGAATTCGGTTTCAAAATGAGCGTTTAAAATTTTCAAGAAGAACAATTATGATATCATAAAATATCAAAACAACCACCAGAGGGCCCATTATCGTAGAATCCTTAATTACGTGTCTTTACTGTAACATACATAAATAGATCTAAATCCTTATTTTTCCTTCTTGATACGCATTCATTTGATCCTACTGAGTAGCCTTTTAGATAATCAGTAATTATTATTATTTCTTTTAATGTAACTCTCTCATTATATATATATATATACTTATATAATGGAATCCTTCAGAAGCCCAAGCAAATTGGATGAAATATCACGTCCATGTGTCTTAATGAGATTGAACTACTGACGTAAGAGTTAATGATGAAATAATTAATATCTTTTTCGGGAGGGGTGAAGTGCAATGAAAAATAAATAGGGCAATGAGGTTATTTTTCTTTATCATCACATACACCTATCTATTATATTACATACACATATCTATTATAAATATCCACATGGAAAATTAACTCTACTAGTTGGATTAAGCCAACGTAAATTCGAAGACTTAAAAGTCCATATATACCTACATAGTAGGCCATAGCAAATAACCAATCTAAAGTCAGCTTCTTATGAGGCCATGTGTCCATAAGTAAACAAAGAAACATACTATAATTTCATATATGACACACATATACCAAAAAATTTTGAGATAAATTGTAAAAAAGTAATACTTAGATATTTTAATGACTGAGTCATATTGTACATATTTTATCATAAAACTTACCAAATACAATAAACTCAATAGTATTTTAAATATTACTATATGTAGCAAATATCATACAAGTCTTGTAGATTAAAGACAGGCATGGGTATATTTTATTGCTCTGTCAAGGTGTGTTGCGACAGACATGGACATTTTATTGAGAGAGAAGGATCATGTATGCCTATGTCAAGGGAGTCCCATGCTGCTATATAAATATGCATTCATATTTGCATGTTCATAAATTAATAAAATGAAAATATTTATTAGTATCTTTATATACATATCATATTTACTTACAGCTTGTAGTGTTGATACATAGGATATATATATTTTATTACTGTTTTAAATATAATAAAAGACAATCATACAGAGATTAATAAATCAAAAACAAGTCCTTGTGAGGGTAATTACCTCCGCCGAAGGAGGTATTGTTTTCACTGGCGTTGGTTTGTTTGTCAGCAGAATAACTAAAAAAAATACGGAACAGAATCGGATGAAACTTTGTGGAGTTGTTGGAAATGCCAAAAGGAACAAGTAATTAAATTTTGGCATCTCTGAGTGCAGAATTAAGATGCAAATGAGCTAAATACTAATAATATTTCAAGTGAGCCTACTCTGCCAATAGATGTCGCTGTGCTGTGAAATCGGGTGCCGGGAGCGTCTTCCTCTCGGAATTTCCGTCGAGGGGAACCCTCCCCCGTCCCTCTACGCCTCCCAGTCGTGAAAAATTCGCCTCAGAAGGCTCATAAGGACCCCGTGACGGCGGAGGTTTGCACTCTCTGAGTGTATATATGCCTCTAGTTGTATATATTTTTTATGTTGACTTGAATTAAGAGTGAATTAGTAGAAGAAAATAGCCGTCCAATATATTGAAATCAGTATTAAAAGCAGATACTTATTTAACCTCTTTCAATTATCTTTATAGATTTCTGAGTGTAATATCGAGTATATTACAAAAAATAGAATTTTTAATCCAGTTTTTTTTCCCCGTATTTGGTTGGATAATTAAAAGTCTCATAGCATTAAAACTAGTCCATCAAATCTAGAGGAATAAGAAGTCGAACACGCTTCCACTGAGCATAAGAATTCCTACTTTTTTATTTTTTGAAATATCAATGAGTGTAAAAATGGTACAATTAGTACGAGTTTATTTATGGAACATGTGTTTTTAATGAAATAAAAGTAAATGAAAAAGATCCTTATGTATATAAATATACACATAAACATTAAAGTCCGTAATTTAGTATCAATATGAACAAACAATTAAATGATACTAAATTTAAAATGTATCCTTCATTTGGGTAAAAAAAAAACGTCACTGGAATCTAAGGCACTTATCTTTAGTATCAAAAACTGACCCTCTACGAACCTCATACATCGAGTTGGGAAGCATATCTTAATGGACAGTGGCAAGATAAGCAGCATTTTCTTTGAAAATCCCCTCCCTGGAAGAAAAAGGAACGTGTACGTCTGTCTCCATCCAACATCATAAACTGATGATTACTAAAATATTTAATAATTAGTAGCTTTGTACATATTTCTATATCTTATTTTTTACATTTGTATTTGGCATTTTAAAATATTTGATATTTGTTTGGCTGTTGTTATTTCATATTTTTTTTGACTCAGACCTGACGAAGAGAGGGAGGGGTCTTTATAAGGAATGGGCCTTCAAATGGACACATTAAAAATAAAGTAAACCATGGCTATAAAAGCCTAATGCATGACATTCCGTCAATTTGTAGGGAGTGCCCAAAGGGCTGTGGACGCAGCATGCCTTTACTCTAGGGTTAGGTCGGGAGGCGAAAAACTTGATTTTTGTCCAAGGGAGGTGGCGCTCTACATAAGGAACCAAAGGAAACTCTACAAAGTTTGGAAATAAAATAAATGAAGCTAACTGGAACAATTATCTGAGTTTACAATGTGAGTTGAGAGGGTCGATCAGGTCAGCTAAGCGGTTGAGCTGGAAGAGGCTCACTGAGTCTGCAAAAGACGTGAGACAGCTTTCTAGGCTCTTCAAAGTTATGCAGAGCTCCAAAAATTGCTCTATAGAGTTGCTGGGATCGGGATCTCCGAAGGAAGCAGTCGACCTTCTATTAACTGCTTCTTTCCCTGATTGTTTAGAGGTCCCTGGTAAGGGGCACTCAAAGACCAAAATATTAAGTCATTTTTCGAGGCAAGTTTCAATGAAGGAAACTCTCAAAATCAAGTGGGAATCTCTCTGATCTCATAAAACACTGGGGTAGATGGAATTAAACCCATCATACTCCAGAACCTAGACACTAAAAGTATGGCATGGATAATTCGATTTTTGGGGGGCCTTAATCTGTCTTTCATATGTTCCAAGACAACTAAGGACATCTAAGGTCATCTTTTTTCAAAGCCAGCTAAGGATGACAACTCCAAAGTAAAATCATTTCGTCCTTTCACTTCTTTTTTTTCAAAACACTTGAAAGAGATATTTTAAATAAAATTGAAGAAAACTATGTAACAAGGTTTCCTTTGAACCGTAATCAACACGCTTTCAGAAAAAGAAATAGCTGGGATTCAGCTCTCTCCTCTATGGTTGATCTGAAGGAGCTTTTGTATATCTTGGCTCGGTTGTTGTAAACTATACTACAATGAACAAGTGCATCAATGTTTTGAATGCACTTGGACATTTAGTTATTAGTAAGAAATTTATTTACTGTTTACAATAGACATACATAAAACTTAGACATGTAAACCATGTCAATCTTCATTGGGGTAAGGCCCACGTAGGTTGGCAGGAAATGAGAAAGCTGGTTCAAATTCAAATCTAGTAAAGGATATTCCTATTCCAGATTCTGTTATGCCAGATCTGGCAAGGAGGGTCCTTTATAGAGAATGGACCTCTCGACGGACACATGATAGTTCCGGTAGACAAAATAAACTATAGCTTCTAAAGTCAGACCCTAAATATCGAGACATTTGATTACTCTAAGTCGTGAATCTCTATGCATTCAAATTACTATAATAACTCGTCATGGGTTTCTTGTCTATCACCAGTCATTATCGAAGGTATCTCTAATTTGTGAGCGTCGTATTTGTCAGCAGAGTGATGAGACGTCTAATCACTTGTTGGATGCTGAGTGTGATTTATTTTGTCTTAAGAGAATGATGAATCAAAAATGCTTTAGCCAACCTCTTACTGAGCTAAAGAAGATAACTCTAGCAGTTGTCAAAAATAGTCGCATTGATTACCTTTACTTACTGGCTTACTGAGATAGAATGTTTACAAAACATGATTAAAGTGGTTGTGTATTATAGGGAATGAGCTAAGATCATGTATTTGATTGGATCAAGGACTTGACTTCAATTTCGTAATGTGATGTCTTAACCTCAAATAAATCAAAAAGGGTTTGAGTTAATTATAATAAGATTTTAGAGCGATATTATTGTATATGGATATGATATTTTATTGATGTGTTCTACCCCAGATAAAAATAATAATTAAAAAACTGTGTCTATTCATGTTTTATTAAAATTTGATTGGGGTGTTATGCATAAATATATGAAATATTAAAACTATTCATGATAAAAATAAATTAATGAGTGTCAAAAGCAAGAGTTGTCTGAAATCTAAGGATTAAAAGTTTGGCAAGGGATTATTTTAAACCCGCAATAACATAGAACGAAAAAAATATTGCTGTCGATTAGAAACCATAGAGATATCTTTCTTGCATCTCTCTGGCATCTCTTTGATTATAGTATCAAATTAATCACAAACATCTCCATTGTTTCTATTATGAATAATCTGTTGGTGTTATTATTATTGCATTATATTAAATAGCATAAGTTCTTCTGTTCAGGAGGAGGAACCTTGATAGAGAGTTCCCTCCTGTGTCTGAAGTTACTTATTCCACCACAGAGCTCGTGGACGAGCGGAACAAATCTGTTCATTTTTTCAATTACTAATAACATTTCTAAAGAAATAAACCATAATTTTTTATGGAGTGTCTCTATATTTCCTATGAGGATTCGTCCTCAAAATAGAAAAACTCAAGCTGAAAATGATAACACAAAAATAAAATAGCATCAGCTTATTAATCCCTTGAGCAGTTAAAGTTGAAATATCAAGTCTTAACGAATAGAGCAAGAAAAAAATACCCAGTGACGTCATTTTAAGGACCTACTCTTTGTTGAAATATAACATAGTGTGACGTCATCACTGGACATTCATTGCAAATTTTCCTATTTCTTTTCCCTAGACAACTAAATTATTTTAAGAGATGAGGCAACCATACCAAGTCCCTATGCTCATTCAAAAAGCTCATGAAGCGGATGGTTTTTTTTCCATCGAGTATGTAATTATTATACAGATCGGTAGGAAAAATAAGTCGGAAACAAACATCGAAACAACATCACTAAACTTTGCATTTATGAAATACTATTGATGAGTTTATTATGGCATGTGTGGTCTCAAAGGATTCTTTTTCGCTTTTTTGCCACTCTCTCTGATGTTTTCAGATGAAGGTGTTTAAATATTTATGTTCCACCCATATTGGATTAAAAATGCAATTCTTTATTGCCTTAAATATATATTTTTTAAATTGTGGATTTATATGTTACTATGGAATTGAATCCATTTGGATATGATTAAATACATTATCATTGATATTAATCTATAGAAAACAGGGATTCCACATCTTTATGCAACATATTTCACGAAACAAATTATATTACAAACGGTTTCTTCAAAAGAGACATCTAAATATGGTGGGATTGAAATCATGGGCCAATTTACTTTTTCATGGTTCCTTCGCTTGCATTAATATATTGACCTAAAGTTGTTCTAAAATTAACTTTCTCTTTATTATATTTACACTACCTACTTTTATCTTACCCAAAGGCGAAAGTTTTAGGTTATATTTATAAATAAAGAGATCTTCCCTATAACAATCTACGTGAAAACTACATCTTTAATATTGAAAATACCAATAATGGATTACTTGTGCTTTTTTTTATATATCGTTCTTTGGATTACATCCGTTGACATATTCATTAACGCATATAAAAAATCCACGAAAAAATACAATCAACTCTATTTTTGCAGTCGATCAATAAGTTCTCCATATCTTGGGAAGCGAACCTGATATCTTAACATTAAACATGTTCCTTTATTTAAATTTTATTTTTGTAAATAGTATTTAATTCATTATTCTCAATCTGCACAATTTATAGTCAAATTACCTTAAACATAACTATTTTTAATACATAATATCAAGGTTTTGAAGATTTTTACGTTCTGTAATTTGATATTCCATGACATTTATGACAAGTTAATAAGGTTGAAATCAATTTCCTTCATAAGTCTTCGTATATTCATAACATTCATTTACAAACTTCATTGACTATATTCCCTTACCATACATATAGTTTTTTTTAAATATCCACCAAATTTTGTATGAAAATGAAGTAAAATAACATGGATTTAAAGACTAAATTTCTTTGAAAAGATGTTTTGAAATTGTGTATAGTGTTTTTACTCATAGAGTTTCTTGGGATTTACCTCTTTTGAGATATTTGAGAAAAAAGATTGCTTTATGTATCAGCCGCGTGCGGTTGTGTCATCTTTTGTGCTCCTTGAAATCCTTTTGTTTTAGAGGGTTTTAGTGCTTTATTGAGTGTTTTTTTTTTACATCAACGTGCTTCTATAACTCCCAGCTCATCGTTATTGGACTCATTTCACTACTGACAGCTACATTTATTGGGTTTGACCAGGCGCGTAGCATCCAGTAATGCAGCCGATGCATATGCATTGGGCCCGAGGGATGAGGGCCCGAGCCAACGGGGAAAAAGAAAGAAAAATATGAAAGAAAGAAAAAAAATCAACATGAAATTCATAATGAGAATAAATATATTTTTTCATTCAATGACCGGTCTAGTGTCTGAGTCTCACTATCTCTGTCATTTTTTTGCTGGCTATAATGTTTCTGACTAGCTGAGTTACCGACCTATATAATAACAGGATACTCATTTCATAGATATACATATAGATATATAGAGTGCTTACAGTTGGAAAATAATGAAGGTGTCGATTGTGAACATTTTAAAGAAAGTGGGGATCAAAACATTGAAGAACTTGGAATAAGTAAGGGAAGAATATTTAAAAGAAATCATATTCCTTGGGGTTCCACGGGATATTTAAGTCATCAGATTTGAGATACTCCAATTCCGACCCCCATTCCGGAACCCGAAGGCGTCGGGAGTATTTGCGTTTTGATGGGGGATTCTTTAGGGTTAATATATGCTAGGGATCACGGCCATTCCACCTTCTCCAATGCATAATCATTTCAGTAAATAAAAATCTACATATTTTTTGGTAAAAATTCCGCTTTGCAAAAATTCCTAGCGTGCAAAATTCATTTCTGTCAAAATTCCTTCTGAAAAAATCGTTAGATAAATTTGATATGTACCCTTTATGAATGTTATTTATAATAACCATAATTAAATTACCCCCATATTTTATCAATTTCGATTGCACGTCGTTTCAAACCTCTACTGTTAGGGATAAATTAATAAAATTAAGAACTATTTTTATATAAGAGATTATAATAAAAGTTAGAAAAAAAACATTATTGCGCGTTATGGAATGATGTGATTGAAAAACAAATTTAAAAACATTTTCTTTATAAATAAAAATAAGCATTAAAATAATAAGCATTGTATGTATATCGTAAGACAGCATAATTTTAATACAAAAAACTTAAATATTTAGGATACACTACATAATATCTAAGTTATGATCCCCGGAGCATAAAAGACAACAGCTGACAGTACCTTCAGCTCGCCCCCCCCCCCTCTTTATGAAGTAGGTTAGCACTCTATATATTTATATCTCTATGGATAAAATAAACCCCAGCCGAAGAAGGAAAGTAGTACAATAAATACCAGTGACGTCATGTTAATTCTTTAGAATATTTTTTACTATTTATTTCATTACGATTGCGTCACTGGTTTTTTTTTTTCTTTAGCTACTACATAAGGCTTGGTATTTAGACTTTGATTGCTCCTGCAATGCACTTGCACCTCTCCCACGACGTGAAGGGGCCAGCCCTCCCTGCCCTGATGAGACAATTTACTTGGTACAAAATTCTCACTGCATGTTTAACTAGTTAGGAAATTATGTTCTGCAAACAAAATAATCTGAGCTGACAAGTCCTTTATTATTCATCATGCCTAGCCCAGGAGGAGCGTATAAGCACAAAAGCGGCAGTCAGAAAAGAAAACAAAGAAAGAAGAGGCTGACAAAATTGCAAAGTTGCCCAAATTAAATGCATTTTTTAAAGGCAGACAAACCGCTGTCATTGAACCCGGGGACCGGCACTCCCTAGCTGCTGCTGCCGATGATCAGTGTTATGCTCGTCTAGCTTAGGCCCGTGTTACTCGCTCTCGGCGGTACATGAGGAACCAAAACCCCTGAACTGTCAAGCAGGTAACTTTGAAGGACATATATTACAAATAGGTAGATAAACATATTCATTTTATTTGTATTAATGCAGGACTAACGAGACCCTAGGCTTGGGGACAGTCGCGGCTTCCGTGTCAAACACAGTCACAGCCACAGGAGGATCAGAAGAACCTGGACCGAGTACCTCGTGGGCCGCTAACGCGACACAAGAGAATGGGAACACAGTGGTAACAACACATCACTCGCAGCGCCCCCTTGTGCCTCCGCCGAAGTACCCCACAGACAGGGGGCTATATGACGAAAACATCTCTGCCGATTTAAAACGGTATATTATAGTTACAGGGCCTTGTAAACCCAGCGGTCCATTCCCAATGGATGAAGGAAAAAGGCGTTCCTTTAATGTGGCACATTACCATACCAGAACAAAGGCTGGTATAAAACTCCCTCGTAGGTGGCTTTGCTACTCCCTTATATTGGACCGTGCGTACTGCGAGCCATGTTGGCTGTTTGGAGACCGTAGTTCACCATTCTTTAAGGAGGCATGGTGAATGGAGTTAGAGATTGGGGAATTTAGCTCAAAAGATAAATATCCATGAATCCTCCCAAATGCATTGTATAGCCTGTAACGTGTACGAGCAGTGGAAACTGAACGTTACAATTGATGCGGAAATGGAGAGGGATGTGCGTAACGCTGCTGCGTTTTGGAGACAAGTGCTAGAACGCATTGTCAATGTGACACTAATGCTGGCTACTTGCAACCTCTCATTCCGGGGGCACAGGGAACGTTCGGGACAGGCAAACAGCGGGAATTTTCTCTCCATTATCCATCTGCTGGCAACCTACGACCCTGTGCTTAAAGAGCTGATAAGTCGACCTGAAGGCTCAGTTAAGTACCTAGCCCCGATATCCAGAACGAGATCATATATATATTGGCACAGCGAGTTAAACAGGACATAACAGCTGAAATAAACGAAGCACCGTTTTATTTGGTGATTATGGATACCACACGGATCTGTCTAGGCACGACCAGTTAAGCCAAGTATAAGGTATGTAACCATAGTCAGGAATAAAATGGATGTAGCTGTTGATTTTTTGGGCTTCAAGGAGACAACGGATACGTCTGCTAGTGAGCTTGAAAAAGCAATAATAAAGAGCATTGAAGCAATGGTCTTGATTTTTCTAAGTGTCGTGGGCAAGGCTATGACGAGCAGCTAACATGAGTGGGATTTATTCTGGTGTACAGGCGAGAATTAAAGAAAAGGAACCACTTGCCACTTATGTACATTGTGCAGCCCACAATTTAAATCTAGTCCTTAATGATGCTGTGAATGACATTACTGAGCTCAAGAAGTTTTATGGCACTGTTGAAAATATTTACTCGTTCTTTGGCCACAGTATTAAACGGTGGGCCATGCTGGATGGGATTATTTCATCCGATGGTTCATCTCACCCTGGTGTCACGTTGAAGCGACTGTGCCCTACCCGCTGGTCATCTCGTTATGATTCTCTTGCAGCTCTGCGCTACAGATATGTTGACGTCATGAAGACGCTAACAAAAATATCGCTAACAAGTGATACAAAGGATGAGCGTACAGTAGCAGCGGATTGAAGAAAGAGATGGAGAAATTTAATTTCATTTTTTCTTGTGGTTCTCCAGACCAAGATATTGGAGAGTGTGAATGTCGTCTCCAAACTGCTCCAAGACACTAAAATGGACATTATGAGGGCAGTGGGTCTGCTGGAGAATGCCATAAAGACTATGTCCGAGTATCGAAATGCTTTCGAGGAGGCAAAAAAACGACACAGACTCTCGCAACTAAATGGGGAGGGAGAGCTCATAATCCGATCCAGCTCACTTTGAAAATGTCAGAACAAGGAGAGTTAAACGTCATTTTGACGAGCTCGCTGAAGATGAACGCCTATCAAATCCAGAAGTTATTTCAGAGTGAGCATTTTCTATGCCAATTTGGATATAATAATCAACCAAATGACCCAGAGATTAAATCTATGCGTGCAGTTTCACACTGTTCGAGGCGCTGCCCCCACCACCCTACAGCTGGGCAGCGACGATGAGCTTCATGACAAGGCAAACGTATCTCTGAACACTACAACAGGGACATAGGAAAGGCTTTTCCAGCTCAGCTCGTGTCATTAGGACCTGTTTCAGAGAGAAGATTGCAAAGGAGTCTTCCTCCATGAACTGTGTTACAGCTTGCTAACATGCTACTTTGATAATCATCTATAACATCCCAGTTCTCCGATGTATGTACTGCCTTGCTGTGTTCTTGACATACCTTTACAGTGGCCTCAGCTGAGCGATCCCTTTCAAAATAAATTATTAAGAACTATCTGAGGAGAC
>CP045900.1:18349243-18395138 GCA_013387185.1 Caligus rogercresseyi | reverse complement strand
TTTTTATAATTCTCTCTCATATTGTCTTCAACCAATCAAATTCAAGCAAAGGGTCTTGGTTTGTATTGTACGAAAAATAAACTCTTCGCAATCAAAGATACACTCTAATATTTTGATTCAAGTTTAAATAAGTACTAAATTAATAAATAAACAAGAAGTTAATTATACTTCTATTAATACCTGATGCACTTTCTCATATAACTATTGTGAACCATCTGAGGGTGTTTTTACAGAAAAAAATACCTTACTACAGATTTACATTCCTCTCTGATGGATGTGGTTGAATATCTGCGTATATAAAGAAATTACCTAGTATATTTGTGATAATCAAAGCCCTTCTTCACCGGTTCATTTAGTAGTGATGAATTATTTATACACTATGAAAAGGTTTGTGATTGGGGTAAAAAACGAATTAATTTATCAGTTTTTTCCTCTGTCGAAAGGAAAAAGATTAATTCCACGTATTAGTATATGGATTTCGAATACAAATTCTAAGACAGCGATTATAATAGCCTATTTAGTTAACAACATATGCAAGTCTCCCCTTTCTACTCCGCATATGACGAAGAAACATCAAATCATAGTTTTTCTAAAATAAACTTCCATATTCTGACAGGAGTAAATAACATTTAAAAATCGTTTATTATGTATTTTTAGTTTTTTAAATACAGAGTGATTCACTATAATTGTGATTTCCTCTTACTCATAGATAGGCCCTGCGCTTGCCCTCATTAGAATTTCCCTCCTTTTTTTAAAATGGATTGTTGTTTTGGTAAAGTTAAGTTAGCTGCCAACTTTTATCAGAATAAACGTAATGAAGAAAAGGAACGAACTTGCAGGCGAATAAAACTTGGTCTATGAGACAAGTGACTAAGAAGGTTGCAAGTAACGCGTTAAAGGAAAGTAGCGCATGATAAGAAAAAATCTTCCTTTTTCCTAAAAGGAAGTGGCCAAATTCTTGTTCTTCTTTAGTCCGTAAGGGCGCTTTGATGCTAGAGCTCTTTGAAAATAATAACAAAGTCCTTTATTATTTATATTTGGAAGACTTTTTATCTTGAAAAAAAATCATCAAACTGAATCCCTTATGGTTTCAAATAGGATTTGAAGTAATTTTCATGGACAAGCGACATCTAACGGTAAGAAAATAACCAAATTTGGCCAATTTTTTGTTTACTTTTTTCCTTGCATGCGTACTTTAATTTAACGCTTTAGTTGGTAGCAGTATGTGTAGTCTAGTCAAGAAGGAATAAGGACGATTTTCCTATAAGAAAAGTGCTCTGCAAAGCTGTTGTCTCCAGGCAAAAAGCGGTGTCTTTGTCCGTGGGAGGCAAAATTCCCTAGTTGCTCTAACAAAAAAAGCCGTTAATTTATATGGATAATATAAAAAAAATCTCACGGCCCAGATCAACATACAGGCGACTTACAAGTTCTGATGAACGGATTTTGACTAAGAAAAAGGCAGATATATCAATTTGAGGAAAGCTCTCGAAAGGTAGAATCTACCTTGGTCATGGTAGGGCATAACATCGAACGGGGAGAAGGGCCTATATTTTTTTTCGAGGAGGGCATCAATGTCGACCAGGGATTGTACCGTATTTGCCTTCAGAGGAGTTGTTCAGGGGTACAGAGGGAGTACCCATGGGACTCCAAGATGGGACTCCCTCTCAATAGGAAAAGCGGTCCCGGATTCTTTCACGATGTTTGATACTTAACTTTTGATGCAAGGATTGTGCCCATTTCCTCCCAAGATCTGAAACTCATCATGTTTGAAATAAGTCATTCTGGTGTGTAGGAAGTCATGAGTAGGAAATTATTATGCAGCATAAGTTTAAGTCTTGAGGAACTATTTGCCTATGCTACCTCCACCGTGAGAAGGTTTGAAGATGTAGGGAAGGCGGCCAAGGGGGGTATTTGGAAAAATAATGAAATATATTTTTTGAATTGAATTTTGTACAATATTTTGTATTTACACATTTTATGGAAAAATTGAACAAAAAGATATTACTAATTGAACACAACGATTATAAACGTAATTACCGATCCCAGTCTTAGTGGATTAGGATCCGAAATTTGAATTCCCCTCTGGCTCTCATTCACTTGTATCATCCCCCTCTCTAAATTAATTTCTTTCCCTATCCTGATCTATATGGTCAGCTATTGTAAAACTTCGTATATAATTATCTAAATTATATTCTTTTATTACTAATAATATATATAATATACCATTATAAATATTATATATATATATATATACAGTCGGCCGTCGCTACTTCGCCCCTCGACATACGAAGTTCTTTTACAACGCGACGACGGCTACGGCTCTCCGTTTTTCACGGCAAAACGTCCCATATGAACTCAATGACATAATTTTCACACAAAAATCTGGTAAATCTTCGAACAAAGCAAGATGGCAGCCCCCCCCCCCCCCAAAAAAAAAAAAAAGGTTCGGCCGCGTACATGTATTTAGACGCACGTACGACAAACAAGGCAAAAATGGCGGAAGGTTTAAACGCCGGGGTGATTGTCAAATCTTCTAAATTTCAATATATATCAACATCGCGACCCTCAATATATCCCAGTGGTCGTTATAGTGGATCCGGGCCGTCGCAACTTTGCGAGGGACGGAATGTTATATAGATAATTATATATATATAATATATATTATTATATATTATATATATGATATATAGATATATAGATATATTATTATATAGATATATTTATATATATAGCTTATACATAAGTCACTCAATCTGAAAGAAAGGACCTCCATGTTAAAAAAACGGCTATAATCGAGTGTTTGTATAAAATAGTCTCCTTTTTTGATAACAAAAAACAAAATATAAAAGTGTGATATATATATATTTTTTTTTTTTTGAGTCGTTTTGATCCTTGGGGAATGTGATTGCTCTACATATGTACATTTGCAATAATATCGTATAATACATATGTATATACTGAGAGTTATTTAAAGGGGGGGGGGGGGCGAAATAGTTTCTCATCCATCAAATCATCTATCATATGTCTTTTGGGAAATCAAAGATGAAAATACAATAATCAAATAGTTTATTCGATGATTGTTTATATTTCATTCTGTTTAGATTATGTATTGATTATAAGATTAAGTTGGCAACTTAAAAATAATGTGGTGAGTTTGCAAGAATTATACTATTAACATAAACTTATAACTTTATAAAAATATCCCTGGTTCGTTGGAAAGAGTTGATTGCTATAATGTTCTTCCTTTATGAAAATATATATTATGCACATCCAAACAGCAAAAAGCATACATAAATATAGAAACTTGAGCAGTTAATTAAAAAGAGAATTCATCTTTTATGTCTTATACGTAGTTAAAATTAATGCGGAAAGGTTTAAAATGTATATTTAATTATTATCCAAATATTGGTATACTTAGGCTGCTATATAAATTTATGGTCTAATAATTAATGAAATTTCTATATTTATAACAAAAAATTGTCCATACATATATTTGATAAGTCGGCAAATGACTGATAAAATATTAACCGATTTATTGGTCGGATTTTTACATGTTAATCACATATGTAATGTATGTGGATCTTCATATAATATATTTCAGATATACCAAATGCCCGGACACTAGTGATTCCATTTTTTGCAGTTTACTGCACAAAAATATTGATTTTGTATCGGAAACTCTTAAGAATGCAAGGATGGGAGATACATTTTTTAACCCACTACAGCAGAGACAAGTAAATAAAGCTAACGCGTTATAACCAAAGTTTAGCCAAATATATATGCAAAGAGTTCGTCGGTGGTCTGGGACGATTTATTCAATAACAAACTTAAACATCATTTTTTAAGTAGTTATTTGCACTTGGATTCTTATTGTGCTATTATTATTTTTACAATTTTTAAGGTTTGTATGCTTTTGCTGGACTCACCTATTTATCTCAAAACTGAAATAAAGGTACGATCATTTGCTGATACATATCGTTAAAATGATTTAGCTAAAAAAACATACTTTACACGATTAACAAGGGTTTCAACCATGGGTATATGGCCTCTTTCGCAGAACTTCTTAAAATAGAAATAATCACTTTGAAATGTACCAAGTTTAGCTACTTTAACCCATTTTTAGTTAATACTGCTGACTGAGATAGATAGAGCCATAGTTATCGGGAAATTTCAAACGTTTGCTTGGGTGACTAGATGTGCAAAATTCTCGTCCGCTGCTGAAACCCCTCACACCCTTACAATGGCTAAGGTAAGGTCAGATGCACATCTGAGCTTGCCATCAAGGATATTGCACGCATCTTGTGGGAGTTCGAAGAACATATCGGTTGCGTGTGGCAACCTTCTCGACAGGTCACATCTTCTATCTGTAAATGAGATCTTAGTGAAGCAGGCTGCCATATCCGCTTGGAAGGCTATGAACATGACAGGTGTCTCTTGGAAAGGATTCTCGAGGCCTTCGATGAGCGCACTCGTAGTGCTACAATATGCTCAAGAAACCTGTTTCTACAACTGTGTCGCTGCTGTTAACCTTTTCAAAGGCCTGACGCTTGTCACAGCCATTAAGAGAGGCATGCACTTTATCAAGTGCTCAAAGTAGCAAAGCAGGGCTGTCTATATCCTTATAGCTCCTTAAGTTTAATCTAAATATAAAAGTTAAAAAAATATCTATTTTTTTTTAGGTATATTTTAATTAATATTTATTATTGTATAATTATTTGTTTATAAATAAGAGTATATGTTTTTTAGTAGCTCCGTAATAAAATCAACAAAACACAACCAGGACCTTGAATGGAAGGAAAATAATTTGAATGACCAATTTTTAATTTTTAATTCATCATGAAATAATATATTTTATACTTTCTCCACACTTAATATACTTACGAAGAATCGTATTAAAAAATAAAGTGACCTTCTCAAAAAAAAAAGATGTGTCACAGTAAGTAAAAGTAATGCCATATTTGGATTCAGGAGATCTAATATTAGTTATCTATGCACATTTCGTTCAATCGAGGGAGATTGACCAAAATTTGTTATCCTGTTATTTGGGTACTCGTAGGACAATCTGGTACGCAGAGGTATCACCTCCTCATTTTTTCTCTAAATGGTTCAAATTAGCACCGCTTACAGGATTTAAACAATATATTGTCAAATGATTACCTATCTCTTGGTAATACGATTAACTGCATCATGTGAGGGCAGTAGCCTCTATTAGTACCCCTTTGGACATATCATTGACCTTAAAACTATTATAGGGGAATTATCAAACAACTAATGATATATATTATAAATTGTTCATTAACGTAAAGAATTTGGTTCAAGTTACAATATTTAATGTCATCATACTAACTAATATATACTTGTGTCTTGTGACGAGAGTTGGATAGAATTAATTTATTGTGAAATATGAGTGTTTCACTCTCAGACATGGTGACATAATTAATATCAGTAAAATGGCGAGTTAATTCATGCAAATTCGAAGAATTTTGCACTTTATCCTTCTATGATGCTCATCGGTCTTCCATGAACAACAAATATGTTAGTTTTCTCTATTCAGATACTCTCTTTTATGATTTAAATCATTATATCAGTACAAAATCATCACAGACGTTTTAAAAAGGTATAAGCGCAACAATGGGAAATAATGAAGTCACATAACTTATTATTACAACATAAAATAACAAACATATCGCAACATGGACGTTGATAATATACCCCAACATCTGCGTAAGAAAATTGCCCTTAATTCGTAGAGTTGATTGTACAGAAAAGGAAATGAAGTAGATTATTGCTTTCGTTTCTCACAGGTCAAACTTTATTTTAATATATACTAATATAATATAACTATAGATCAAAGAAATAGTTAAAATCTCAATGAAGGGACATAATGAATCATTCGCGGGATGAAACAAAAAAGTTGAATGCACGGAGACTTTCAATTCATGTTATGGTTTCATACACATTAATAAATGCAGAAAATTGTACGAATTATGTGTGTGTAACAAAGATAATTACTGAGAGATTAACAGCTTATAGCGCGAGTACACCGTGGTGGAGGCTGGCATTATACATAAATTCATTTGGGATTCTTATTTATTTATATTACTCCATTCTTCAGTTTCACATTCAAAAGAATATTTAAAATAATAATAATAGTCAAGGCGTTGAATGCATCAAAGGAATATCAAAAGAAATGAAAACTTGTCTTATAAACTTTTTTTTTTAGGGGAGAAGGCAGTCATATATTCCAGAAGAGTTATCATCAAGGTACATTATAATCATAAGTTTGAAATCTTATAAGGCTTTATGAGTATGTTGAGAAATCAGTGGATTTGTTTTAAACCTTCAAAACATCAACAACAAATTCTTGACCTTCTTTTTTAAATAACTATTTGATTAGTGCTCTTTGCATTTTTATGTCAAGGATGCTTTAGTGGACGATCCCGCAAACTAACCATCTATATATATATATATATATTATATATATAGTGGCTAGGCAAAAAAATGTCCGGTTAGATATTTGATTTTGTGAACTTAATTAACTTTAATCGTTGCTTCTATGGAACTGAAATTTATTTGGCTTTAAGTAGTATATAAAAGGATCTAAATTATTCAATATGGCCTCCATTGGCCTTCACGCGGCTTCGAGGCGGGGCCGGAAGCGTTTGCAGGCATTTATAATGTGCTTCTCAGGGTAGTTGTCCCACTCCTTGATGATGGTGGCCTTCAGAGAGTCAAGATTGAGTGAGAGGGTCCGGTTGGTCTTGCTCTCAATTGCGCCCCACCAGAAAAAATCCAGCAGATTTAGATCCGGGGATGACGGTGGCCAGAAGTTCTTCGGCCAGAAATGGGCCATATTGTCCTTGCAGAACTTTTGGTTCTTAGCCGCCATATGAGATGGTGCACCATCCTGCTGCCACACATAGTTTCGGTGGGGTATTTTTTTAAAACCATGGCAGAACAGTATACCTCAGGACTTTGTAGTAGGCCTTGGTGTCGATCTTCTCGTCCGGCCGAAAGAAGAATGGAGGCATCTTCTTCCGTCGGACCTGAATACACCAGGACCATCACTTGCTGGAGATTCTTGGTCCTGAAGACTCCTTGGACATCCTCACGTTGCTTAGCAAGCATCGATCATTTCTGCGATTGTAAACTTGGTCCACCGTGAAGATCTTTTCGTCTGAAAATATTTTGATGAGACACGGCTTCTTTTTCAACCAATTTAGGATGATCTTGCACCTATCGAGCCTCTTCTCCATCGCTGCTGCTGTCAATAGATGTCTGTGGGTCCGAACGAATGATTGCAAGCCCAAATCTTCCTTGGCAGCCAGCTGGATTGTGCGCCTGGACACGTTGAACTCTTTGAGAGACGTTTAGGCTGATGGTGGGGTCCGATTCAACTTTGGCCTTAACTTCATTGAGAAAGTCGTCTGTCCGCTTTTTGTATGGACACCAGATCCAGGAGCTCTGTTGAAGCTTTACTATCATTTTGGCTTGCTGGATACGACGGACAGTACGGATATCAACGCCAACGATCGGGCAATATCGACTGATTTATTTGCGCGTCAAGCAAATCGTGATCCGTTGTCTTTTCGCTTGCTGAACACTCATTCTGGTCTGAGAGATATTTTATAGTTATAAATGTAGCTATTTGTTTCAAAAGCGTAGCTGATTTACTTGCTTTGAATTTTTACGTACGCTCTGCGCACAAGAAACAAACTTATCAACCGGACATTTTTGCTTAGCCACTCTGTATATATATATATACTATATATATATATATATGTATATATATATATATATATATATATATATACAGAGTGGTACAGCAAAAATTAGAAAATGACAAAGGCCAATTTGAAGGCTGGAATAGTTTATTTTAGAGCCATTTTAATGGTAAATTCCTGAAACAAAATATGTTAAGGATACAGTAAGTTACAATTTTTATTCAATGTGTCCTCCATTATTCCTGATGATGGCTTCAATACGTGGACGAACGGAGGCACAGCTGGTCTTGATGAAGTCCTCCGACATGTTGTCCCACTCCTTGGTGATGGTGGCCTTCAGGGCCTCGACACTGGTGTGTGAGGTTTTGTTGGTCTTGCCCTCCAGGAAGCCCCAGACAGCAAAGTCTAGAGGGTTCACATCCGGCGATGAGGAGGGCCAGAAGTCCGCCGGCCAGAAGGAGGCCATGTTCCCCTTGCAGAACTCCTGAACCTTCTTGAACGTGTGAGCCGGGGCTCCGTCCTGGGTGAACACATAATTGTTCATTGGGAATGTGCTCTTTAGCTATGGCAAGACCTTGTACCTAAGGACCTTGTAGTAGACATCAGAGTTGACCTTCTCATTGGGCCTGAAGAAGTGTGGGGGCATCTTGTTGCCGTCGGAGGCCACGATACCCAGGACCATGACTTGGGCTGGATGTTTGGTCCTGTAATACCCCTCCACCTGACCTCTTGTTTCTGCCAAGAATCGATCATTTCTTCTGTTCAGCACTGCGTCCACTGTGAAGATCTTCTTGTCGGAGTAGATCTTGACCGTGTCGCCGTTGTGCTTGAAGAAGTTGAGGACTTTTTGGCTCTCTCTAACCTTCTGGCCTTCATAGTGGCCGCCAACAGATGCCTTGGTGTCCTGACGAAGCTCTTGAGGCCCAAGACCTCGTGGACGGCCCTGGTGACGGTGATGAGAGCAACGTTTCTCTCGGCGGCCATCTTCCTCATGGACTTGGTGGGGTCCTTCTTGATGTTCTCCTGCAGGAGGTTCAGGAACTCACCACTTCGTTTTTTGTTGTGTCCCCAGTCCCAGGCTTCCTGGAGATCGGATCCATGCCCTCCATGGCCTTCCTGATGTTGTAGACCGTGGCCAAGGATACCTTGATCTGGGTCGTGATCACCTTCGGGTCGACTTGGGCGCAGAGGAGATCAATCGCCCTTTGCCTTTTCATCTCTTGCTCAGACATTTTTGGTTATACAAAAACACAACAGATACCAGTTTGTAGGATTTTGTTTACTCTTTCGAATGGCACCAAGCTCAAGATCATACAACAAATAACAATGGAGCTAGGGCCTTTAAAAGTCCATTCTAATTTTTGCTGTACCACTCTGTATATATATATATATATATAATATATATATATATATATATATATATATTATATATATATATATATATATATATATATATATATATAATATATATATATATATATATCCCTTTTTGTCTTATCGTAAGAGGGAAGATCCATTCATCGACAACGATAAAAAGCTTAATTTGTCTTTTGTGATTTGGAAATTATGATGTTTTTATTGGTGATAATGTTGGAATGCTCTATTCAAAGGCTTTGCATATGACATGGATAAAGGATCATGAGAAGAGACACTTAGTGTCCTGAAGGATAATATCTATATATCTGATTTGATGTTCACAACTAACATTTCTAATAGCGAATGTTTTTTAAATATGAGTGCTCCATTTGTTTTAACCAATCGCTCTCAAGGATAAAGCCCCTGTGGGACATCCTCTTTGTTCTTCATACAAACGTGAATATCGTTAGCGTGCTCAACTTTTATCATCTTATACATTATTCAATTTATTTGAAGTACATATGAGAAAAATAAATAAGTAAACATAGTACTTCATGATTGTTACAACGAAAAAGTCCTATCTAATTAATGTTGTATCGATCCAGTAAGATGCATTCACATATCAGAAGTAACAATAAATAAAAGTATTTTAGAAAAATGATTTAATACTCTTTTCTAACATAAAAGTTAAGACAACTTGAATACAATTTTCAAAGCAATATATTAGGGGCTTTTTGTAGGATAATGCAAAGTATTTTAAGAGTTCTCCAACAAACTCCCGTTGGGATGTCAAGGTTATGTAATCTTGAATTCTGTAGAAGGTCGGATGTTGCGCCATCTCTAAGTCAACCATAGGTACAAAGAGTATAGTTTGAATATTCTATGAATATTCTAATTGATACTTTTAAAAAGTATTGTCATAAATCATTTTCCAGTGCTGGTTATGAGTATGTCGACTATTTTTAGTTCTGATTCCACTTTTATACTCATTGTGCGCGGATATCCTTCTCGAAAATGGAAGGTCTTTTTGATTAATTGTGTACGAAGGATTCATGGAACCACGGACAAATTGTAAAGCTTTAAAATATATATAACTTTATTCAAATGCGTCCAAACCATAGGCCAACATCACTGAATTCGTTTTTGGCATCTTAAAATGTTAAAATCAGGAAACGACCGGTTCCCGGATGTTTTTTGAAATTCCCGGCCCGGTGTCTAAAAATCACCGGGCTGGGACATTAATATTTTCTTTCGCTCGTCATTCTGAAAGTGACAACGTTTTTTTATATTCAAAAAATTAAAATATTTTTTCTAAAAAATGTCTTCAATTTTTAAATTTTAAAAAACTTAATAGGAGAATCATTAAAAAACGTCGTCACTTTCAGATTGTCGAAGGCATGGAATATATATAAGTCCCGGCCAGGTTTTGGTTAGACCGGCTTGAAAAAAAATTAAGCCCCGGCCCGGCTCCCTGCGAAAAAGGTCCGTCATCGTTTCCTGGTTGAAAATAAAATAATCAGACTTCTAATATGCATTTTTATTATGATGATATCTATAAATGCAATTATAACAGCATTGAAAATTACATTTAGTGTTTCATGTAAGACACTTTTGCATATTTAGGCCTCCACCCTAAATTCTATAGGAGCAATGTATTTAACTTAGGTTTTGACATATTATAAAAAAATACTTTTTGGTATTTTATTGAAACTAATTTTCAGCGAATACATACGGATTCATTTTTATAGTAACTAATCAACCATCTAATTTGGATGGGGAAAAATTGATAGCTCTCAAGGAAGTATCGGAGAGGGACGTTTATCCTTTGAAGATGATTATATCTTTAAATCATATAAATGTATACTTATTTGTAAAGTACATTTTCAACAAAAAGATTACTCTCAGATAGTTTCACTACTGACTGATATCAAATTAAGTCTCGATGACGTAATTCCATCGAAGTGATCAATAATAATAATAGCTGTATTAGGGCTGTTCTTATTTTTCAAATGTTTGAAATTTAGTAACATTGTGAATTTCTGTTTCTTGGTGATAAAAGAAGACGACATACAAAGTTTGAACAAAATCGGTCAACATTACGGGTTGCGCAACGAGGTCAAAGTTTTTAAAAATTTGTAAAAATATAGTTTTTCGCAAATTTCTTGAAAATGGTTGGCGTTACAGACTTCAATAATTATTATTAATTTAAGGAAATCTAATTTACTACCAGACGTTTTTTTGATGTTTACTAAAACAAAGTTTTCTAAAAACAAAAAGAAAAATGGAGTGTGTATTGTTAGCTTATTTCATAGCTTTTTTGTATCAATTAACTTCACTCGCCTGTAGAAGATGACTTGTTCGCTTCAGAGTAAAATAGTACTTTTAAGTTTAGTAAAACTTTAGATGATAATCCAAAAATGACCTTGGTTGCATTCTATCAATTCAGAATGCAGTACAATCTGAGTTTACATCATTATGATTCAGAGCTGTATTGACCTATAAGAATCGATTAGAAAGGAAAGAGAAGGGAGGGAGTATTTTGCCTCACTTCTCTCCCTTTCTTTCTTTTCTATCCAGGTAACAATAACAGCATACCAGATGGAATAATGTATATTCTCATATCAAAAGATCAATTTTGGGGGGAGAGTAGTATTTGCTTATATCCTTAAAGTATAGCGATTTTTAGAACACCAAACATATCAAATGAAAGCTTGGTAAACCAGCTTTAATATTTTGGTATACTAAATCATGTCAATATAATAAGTAGAGAGTTATATGTACATTAAAAAAGCCTATCTTGCGTACAAAATGACGCATATAATGGATTATAATGCGTCAGAGACAAAGTAAAATTTTGAGAGGATACCTTGACGCAAATCTAAGAAACAAATTACATTATTTTTATTTTTTTCATAATCGATTTCTTATAGGTCAATACAGGCTCAGAATCATATGATGTAAACTCAGATTGTACTGAATTCTGAATTGATAGAATGCAACCAAGCATTTTTGGATTTATCATCCAAAGGTTTACTAAACTTAAAAATACTATTTTACTTTGAAGCGAACAAGTCATCTTCTACAGGCGAGTGAAGTTAATTGATACAAAAAACTATGAAATCTGCTAACATTACTCACCCCATTTTTTCTTTGTTTTTAAAGAAAACTTTGTTTTAGTAAAAACATAAAGAATAAGTCTGGTAGTAAATTAGATTTCCTTTAATTAATAATAATTATTGAAGTCTGTAACGCCCACCATTTTCAAGAAATTGGCGAAAAACTATATTTTTACTAAATTTTTAAACTTTGACCTCGTTGAGCAACCCCGTAATGTTGACCGATTTTGTTCAAACTTTGTATGTCGTCTTCTTTTATCACCAAGAAACAGAAAAGCTACAATGTTACTAATATTTCAAACATTTGAAAAATAAGAACAACCCTAAGCTGTATACTTTAAGCATAAATACGTTCCATATAACCTGCTTGCCGAATTTAAGTAATATATGATTAATATGTTTGTGGCAATTCAAGCACGATTATGCATTATCCTTGGCCTGCTTTTAATTATGAAAGAACATAGGAAAGTGAAGATCCTTCAACGGTTTCCATATTCCCTAGGGAAAGTCTGTAATTAAACTCGAGATTTATTTGTTTGCAAAGAATGTGGGGAGGGGGGGGGGGGGTAAAGGCTCTTTGAACATAATATTGGAATGGAGGATCCTTTGAATAGGTAGAGGTATTCTGGTTGGATATATATCATTACATATTATAGCATAGCTACATTAGGTCTTATAGAAGTACTGTCCATTGTTAATTATTTAACATAATTTCTTTCATATGCTATGAATGTTAAAATTAATGGAAGGGTAAATATTAGGGATGCAAAAGTTAATCGACTAACGATTAATAATCAACAAGATTTTAAACGATTAAAGCTTAGTTTGGTGTTTCCTTCAACAATTAAAAGCATCTTATGGACTTATACGCCGACGACATTACCTTGATGGTTGAGGCAAACTCGGAGATAACTTATTAAGAGGATAAATATAATTTTATCGTTTTTTGTTAAATTTGAACTCAAAACTGGCCTTGCTATAAATAAAAGCAAAACTGCTATACTTCCATTGGGATCTTGGAACCCGTGAAGCTCTTTTTGGTCCAGAACTGCAGGGTTGTTGAGTCTGTTAATATTCTTGGCATTGAATGGATGAGAGACGGAATTTCATAATTTAACTGGGTATGAACACGAAGATATATGGTCAAATTAGACTATGGCGAAACTTATCTCTACAAAAAAGAGTCGACCTATATAATTCTCGTGTGGTTCCATTCGTTTTGTATAGGGCCACATCCATCCCATCTCTTGCTGAATTAGCACTTAAAGAAGAAGATTGTTGGCTGGGGACTCTTTTTTACAAAACATATCTCCCCTCATTGAAGCGTCCCAAAATCTGTGTAGGAGGTCGGCTTTGTCTTCTTATTGAAATTTTGCCAAAATACTATCTAAGAATCGTGAAGAAAATGGGTGTATTTATAACAGGAACGGGAGAAAATATTTTACGTCTTCGCAATTTTACAATTGGTTATACATGGGTACTCTTTTAACTAATCAGGACTTGGAAAACTTTTCGCCATTTTTAGCTTCAATTCAGAGAATTTTATGGAAGTTGGAACCCTCAGTTCAATCGGACACGACAATAGATATTTTATACCAAAATAAAGACAAAAAACTTTTATAAAAAGATTTGGTGATCCTGTCATTTTACTGCCTTAACACAAGAGTTTTTACTGCCCACGATTTGGTTGTGAATTCAAGTTTTAACGTGGCAAGGTTCAAGTTTCCTCTTAAACGTTCACTTAGTGTTATGTGCCCTTCCAAGCCATGGTTTTTAAAATTTGAATGTGGTAAGAAGAGTTATGATGGAGCGAGATCTATATCAGAGTCCTACTTAAGTTTGCTTAACCTTCCCTCTTCATGGAATAAAATAATTTTACAATCTACTAATGGGATTGCTGTTGGTTCTAAATTTACAGCTCAATTACAAATTTCAGGGATGCTCATTAAATTTCAGAATCCTTGTATGAATTGTGGATTTTTATTAAATAATATCTTACATGCATTTGCCGATTGTCCCATTCTTCAAATAATTAAAGATTTTTAAAACTAAACATGTGTCAAACGGTGATATATCTCCGAATATTTTAAAAGCTCTCATTCTCTTTGGAAATAATTGTTTCTAAATACCCCCCCTAGTCACAAAGCAATTCAATGTACATTACAAAATATAAACTCTTTCTTAGCACTAAAAATAACGACAAATGCCTATGTAGTCGAAGAAGACCTAAGGCCCATCATGATTGGTGCTTCAGCTCGCTACGCTGCTCTCTCCATCAAAATCTGGATTTAGGAGCGCCAACGTGGAAGTGGGCTGGCGATATAATTAAATATGTGCCTGAAAGATCAAAGCTCAACATAAGCACCATCAAAAGGATTTTTAGAAGACATCGTGCTTTTTTAAACCAATCCAATAAATGATTTGTCCTTTTATATAAGGTTATTCTTCAGGGCAGTAAATATGAACTACAATTTTCATATATGTATTTTCGCAACTGCCCTGAATAGTTTTACTCTTTTTCTGTATATAATTTTAGTGTATTTTATTTTACACTGTATAAAATTTTGCAGTCAACCGAATAAAAATGTTTTTAACCGAAAAAAAGCTTATTAGTTGCAATTATTCGACAGATCGCGCCCTTTATTTGAAGTTAATGAAACTTCAACATCTTGACCGGTTTTTTAAATCCGTTCTTGTACTCAATATTCTCATAAGTCCTTTCTTTGAAATAACTCCTCACATTTGGACGTGGAAAAATACAAAGAGACGTCATTGGAATAAGATTTAGTATTGAAAACAGAGATATATATTTTATATCTATGATTGAAAGTCAACAAATTAAAAAACTTCTTTAGAGATTAAACCAGTGACGGCAAAGATTTTTCCTATAAATATAGATGCATTTACCCCCCCACATCCACAAGAAACTGGTTTACTTAATCGTGGCGCTGTTAACGATTAGTCATTAAAAGTCGACTAAATGAAAAAACTAACGATTAATCTAATAATCGATAACTTGCATCCTAGTAATATATTATTACAAAAAAGTCCTAGAATAGGGTACGGTTACTTCAATCTCTACCTGAGCTAGAAACAAAGAGAAATCATACTTCACACTGCCATCGTGCAACATTCCTTCACAAAACCTCTCTAGTATTGTACTTATTTAGAAGGATCTGGATCCACGGTCCGTTGACCATATTCATGACCGGTCATTGCTAGAGCTACCACATTGATGAAGGAACTCCCAAACGTCTCGCCTCCTCTCCAATCATGAGGAGGAGGATGAGACGAGACGGGGCAAATATATGACTGGATCATGCCACCCGTCCACTCCCATTCGAGAAATTTGATCTCACCACTGATGAATCAATGTAAACACATCAATAATAAGAACAAGGTAGGAGCACTCTGGATACGAATATTTTTTCCTTCTTCTTCTATAATAATACAATAATGAGAGGTTTGTGAGGAATGTTAGCACGACCGTGTGAAGTGTGTTTTCGTTGTTTCTATCTCAGGTAGGAGATCGAAGTAACCGGACCCCTAGAATATTTTGCGGCAGTGGTATGCTAATACCAAACAGATATGAGAAATAAGTTTTTTCTATCTGATCGTGATTAAAGAACATTAAAACCAATACGTAGTTGATAAATTGATTAATTTCACCATTAACACAGTTTGTTAATCATTAGAGGATAACAAATATAGTCGATTATATTTATATTTTCTAGCTAAATAGCAAAAGCTCAATCCTCAAAGTTGTAACATAATTTATGTAAGCCTAAACTTGTATCCTTCAATAGTTTTCCTGGAGTTACTTTGGACAAATTAATTTAGAAGTGAACGAAAAACAATCTTTAAGATCACATAATAGATGAAACGCAAATTTATTGTATATATAAATTATTATATAAAGTGAAATGTCAATTTATTTGTATCGCACAATATTAAAAGTTAATGATAAAAACATCTATAGCATGAAACATTATAAACTAATCAAAACCTAGGCTCAAATTTAGGCTAAAAAATAAAGAATAAATATATATGGATCGGTTCTAAAGAATGCGAAATCTTGTAAACATAATTTACAAGTTTGCTATAGTACACTTTTTAAATAGTACAGTGCTTGTTATGATATGTGAATATAAAGTTAATATTCATTTAAAATTTTATGAAATTTCTCCTCAAGCACCTAAAATTTTATATGAGAAGATAAATTAAGACTTATTCCAATGTTAATATGTATTAAAATGGCAAAACAAAATAACGATATCATTTGAGACAATTGTGGTTACGTTTTTAATATTATGAACAAGTGTAAAAAATTTAAATATTTTAAAGTTTTCGAATAAAGTAAAATCTGGTGAACATATTTTAATATTTAAACTATCGATTATATCGTTATTTACGCATGGCATTCGGCAATTTCGATATTAACGCAAAAAACATATACTTTGCCCACAAGTTTGACAGCTGACGGGTCTTATTGAGTGATGAAATAATGAAGATAGTTTGAATTTTGTAGCTTCTCTACTAAATAAAGTTCAAAAGCGGAATAAGTAGAAATAGAGAAAACTTTAAACAAGACCATGTGATGTAGTTAGATAATTATCTATATAATTGAAATGATAGTATTTGTATAGTCAATACTGTCTTATTTGTGAGATATAGATACCAAGAACAAAGTGCCACTTATTCTTAAATCTATTAGTATTACGTAATGAGTGTCCTAGGAACTTATTGTTCCATTGGATTTAAACTTGATATCTCATGCAGCCATAATTGTGCATTTTGGAGCCTTGACGCTTGGTTTAAAGTTTTAATATGTCATAATTGTTGTCTGGTGAAGATTTCATCGCTTAATCCATGATTAAACTGTCTTCCAAATCGATTAATGGGAATTTTTAACCCATTATATATGTTTCTAAGTATAGGATTTTTGTGTATTATTTTTGTGCATATTCAATATTGAAGAAAAAAATAATATTTATTTTTTATGGCCCTCAAATATATATATAATTGTCCCTTAGTATTGCATGTCATCCTATACTTTTACTTTACCATATCTCCGCTAAAACTCGATATGATTTGTATTACCACCGGAATAATATAATCTTTCATAATTTATTCATGAATAAATGCCCATAATTCATTACTTATGACAATATATATTATTCACAGTCAAATCATATTTATAATATATATATACAATAAGGCAGGTCACGAAATCTATTTATATAGCAACGTATCCATCTCAACAAACCATGGAAAAATCTTTTTTATATCCCTGGGAATGTATTCATTTTAATTCTTGACACACTTAAAAAGAAAATCTTCTTGACACATTCTATAAGATAAAAAAACAGGATTTGTTTTATTTCATGGGAAAACCATTTATTCTCATGTTTTTTGATTGCATGATGACGATTATTTTTCTTTTCTCCCTGAATGCTCCTTTGAATACAAAGCTTGTCTTTTGTATATTTATCTTCAAAAGTGCTCTTCAGTACACCAATGAATAGAATATTTACTGGGGGGAGGGGGAAAGGAGGGGGATATAAGAGAGTACATCATTAAAAAACCAAAACTGATAAGGTGACTGATCCAATAGTTTGGTAGCTGGTATTATGCGCAAATGTATCTTGCTAGAGTTGAATCTTGTATTAAGTAAATGGAACGCTATCGCTTTAGCATTAACGGATGGTAGAATTTCTCTGATAAATAAAATGGTTGTGGCATTTATTTTTAGCACAAACGTCCTATAACAATCTATAAAATATCTACATACGACTGTCGAAATCCAGGCTTGTCAAATGGAACCATTTTTTAACCAAATAGAAATAATTTCGTAGAAATAATTTTTAAAGAATCGGAAGATTTCGGACATCTAAAGAATCATCCAGATAATCATTGACTCTGCTAGTAAAATAAATAATTTCAGAGCTTCATCATAATTCATTTCTCGAAGACCTTTGACTCTATTTATCAGGTTCAAGTGATGAAGGATGTTGAAAATGTTTTAAGTAAAAGCTTTTTTATATAGAAACTTTATTGATTTAGAGAATTACATATATAAATAAACATTCTAGTTTAAAATTAGATCCCAAACAAATTAAATGGCAAAAAAAACATTGAATAATATAAAACATAACTTAAAACAAAAAGCACATATTGTTGACATATACAACAAACACATCAAATTGAAATACATTTAACACAAAAATTAGTCAAACATTATAAATCGACAATATAACATGATAAATATAAAACGCATGACAACAATATAATTTGGGAGTTATTTTACCACCCCGACCAAAGATAATCAGGATAAATCCCAACACCCATCTTTAAATAAAAGAGAACTAGGATAAATCCTTTTTAAATTTTTGATGACATTTATTATTATAAAAATATTATTTCTATGTCTTAAAAATTTTATGTGTTCGACGGCACAAGAAGGATAAAAACGAATTAAATTACCAGTAAAATTCCAAGCGTCATTATTTGAGTTTGGAATTTTAATGTAAGAGCCGAGTAACGTGCAGTGGTTAATATCAAGATGGCTCGCAAATCATCCTTACAAACGAAGTTATCACTTGCTAGCCTATGTGCGATATAGCTCCTACAGCTCAAAAGGGAAATTTCTAAAGCACGAGTTTTTGAAGAACACTGGGATTGGAATTCAACCCAAAGAGAAGGATACCAGGAATAATATTCTTAGTGACTCCTTTGATATTTAAAGATATAAACTCCTTCAAAATGCTCATAGCAGGACAGTTTGCAAAAGCATGATAAATTTTATTGAATAAAAGTCCACAGTCTTTGCAAGGAGCATTAAAGAAAATTGTGCCAAGGATGCTTGAAACTGTGCAGTGAATCTTTTTCCATCGTGTATCTTTGAAACAGAGCGAATTATTCTAGGTTTCCAAGTTGGTAGGAGATGTAATTCTTGTAGAAACTGATCACAATTTTTTTCGGCTTCTCTTTGGAATTTGATGCATAAGACATCCTTAAATACCATGGGATCAGAACTTGATGTCTCAATGCAGCCTTCTTTAAAGAAGGAAATTTTCCACAGTAAAACATTGATTTTGGCTTTAAATCATGAAACGATAAAATTTGTTGAGATAGAGCCATCCATTCCAACTCTTTTGGTTCTAAAATATTTGTAAGTAAAACTTTTTTTGACAATTTTGACGAATTATATCAATTGTAGACGTCGAAGAAAACAAAGGTTTGCCTTTCCAAATTAATCTTTGGAGGGACGCTAAAAAAGGAGATACGGCCTCCAGTTTTTCATTAATAAAAATCCGTTCCAATCATTAACCACAGAAATGCCGGGCTTGATGTAAAAACAGACCGCCATTCAGTCTGTGGATGAATTGATAGGTCGATAACAACTTTCTAATATATTTTAGGTATTATTTTTGGGTTGTATTACAAAACGTCAACTTACAAAACGTACAAAACGTCGACTTACATAACGTCGACTTACAAAAATGTGTTTTTCATGTTAAATCAGTTCCTTATAAAGTCATCATTGGGTCTTCATTGCCAATTTTCCGTTTTGTATTCCTTCAGGCTATGTATTTATACAACGTAAAAAGAAGTTACTTTTTAAGTCATTGCATTGGGAACATAGAGTGCCGAAGATTTGTATTGTAGAGCTGAATATCAGAGTATCTGTTGATCTCCGATGATGGGCGAAACAGCAAAGGAAAAAACTTAAGAGAGAGAGAGCGACTTCCTATCTTTATCAAGAAAAGTTTAGAGTAATGTCATATCTTTAGGTTTGGAATATATTTAATAACTACTTAATAGTACATATTTGATTACTATTATCTAAAGCATTAATCGTACATTATCTTCTAATGTAAGATGTAGGTCACCAATATTTATAAAATATCTCAATAGACTCTACTAAAATAGTTTTTTATTATTTACAGAGCCTTGTAAATAGTCTTTATAATAGAAAAATAATAATATATAAAAGTCATCATTGCGTCTACATTGCCATTTTTCCGTTTTCTATTCCTTAAGCATCTGCATTGCTATTTCTTTCATTTTCTATTTCTTAAAGTTGGTTATTTAAGCATCATAAAAGGAAATTATTTTGTAAGTCATTTCATAGAGAACATAGAGTGCCGAAGATTTGTATGGTAGCGCTGAATATCAGAGTATTTGTTTGGTCTCTTTGATGGGGGGGGGGGGGGACATCAAAATAAAAAATGTGAATTCATATCTCTATAAAGAAAAATTGAGAGTTATGCCACATCTTTAGGCATTATTAAAATTTAAAATTATATTGGGGAGAAGACAGGCACATAATGAAATTATTTTTAAGCAATCCTATGGAAAACGAATTTTTCGGAAATACCCCATTCAAACAAAAACATGTCATTTTACCTCATAATCATCCACAGAAAATTTGGAAAAAATCTAAATTGGCAATTTTAAAATATCGTCAAAAACCGTTTTGGCGAATTAAATAAGTATTTCGATGACGAATTTTCCGCGAGTTGACAACCCCACTATAACACTCCCTGAGCTCTCAAAACTATTCACTGAAAATTTCGTCAAGATCTAATGAACCGTTCGGGAGATACAGGGAAACGAACGAACGAACGGAATTCTTTTTTTATTAGTATAGATTAAAGCTTAGAAAACAAATTATATTATTTGTAAATAAACAAAAAACTGATTTTAATACTAGTTTGAGGGCTTTTAAAAACGAGTTAATCAAGTTTTGACTTATCTTTAGATAATAAGAAAAATAGGGGTAAAAACTGGTATTATTACTATTTCATAACTTTCTTAATAAGCAAATAAACTAAAGATTTACATAGAACTATTTTTTTAAATAATATTTATATTCTAGTAGACTTAAATCGACTTTTAAAAGGATGTTCCCAAAGGGGAGCGTTGGCGCCTATTGGTACTAATTTTCATGTTCTACGTTTTTGCGTATAATTCTTTTTTTCCTTTCATTTCGGTTTACGTTCGTTAGTACATATAACTAATAGACAAATGTGTGCTATAATTATTTTTATAATGGTCGACAGAGGTGTATAATTTATTTCAATTAATTTTATGATTCAAATGATTTAGAGAATCTATTAAAATGTCCCTCATGACTTCTTCAGTCGTGCTGTAGAGGAGATCGAAGACATCAAATTAAGGAAATCGAGATTGTGGTTCTATTTCCAACGAATAGTGAGCGGGATATACCTAGTAACGAAGAAAATGACGACGAATATCTGCATCAAGACTCCATTCTTGTGAAAGTAACTGAAGACATTGACAATTGTATGTCAACTCCCAATTAGACAATCTAGAGTTTTGAAATCTTACCCTTATACCACATGCTTAAAGAAAATTGTTTCCAGTGTGGTGGGTTTTACAAAAGACTTAGCATGGATAATCCATGATCCCATATAGTGGATTACTAGGTGCAAATCATTATATAAGGAACAAGTCAGTAAGATTCGGCTATAAGATTTGGATGATGTGTAGACCCGATGGATATCCATAGAATTTCGATATTTAACCGGAAAACACGAAACCAGGAAGACAACTATAGTGTATATTTCTGAAATGGGTGGGATAAATATGATAATTGTCATCGATGAGGTCTGTTCCTTTAATAGAAGTGACTCTTGAAGGCGAACAAAAAAGTGACAGTGTGGTTTGAAATATCATGTGTAGAATACAAAAAAAAAAAAAAATCAGACAGTTATTCGGGATTATCTGGGGGACCCTGAACCGAGGAATGTTTGACGTTTTGTAAGTTCGACATTTTGTAAGGTCGACGTTTTGTAAGGTCGACGTCTTGTAAGTCGACGTTTTGTAATACAACCGATTTTTGAGAGTAAACTTAGTCCTCCACCTATGTGAGATCGTGGTATCTTAAGGGCACTTAGATAGCTCCTATGAAAAAGGTGACCAAGCCAAATGTCTTCTTCTACTATAGCGCGCTCAGCAAGCCACGGAATAGATGATGCTTTATATATAACTGCTGGCAGGACCAAGTAGTTGTAGAGGTCAATCCTCTTCTGTAGGTTAAAGTTTCTCCAGCGTGATTGAGAGACTGATTTGATTTTTATCTTTAACCAATTCGTTAGAGACTCCTGTGGATTCCATGAAATACCTAAAATGTCCAGGCTTTGCTTGACGGAACAACCTGCAGTCTGTAGATCATTCTCAGGGTTCCACTTGCTGATTGAAAGAATTGATATTTTCTTTTTGTTAATTCTTAATCCGATCTCTTTTCATTTTTTTGAAGTGGTTTATCAATATTTCAATACGCTTAATTTATTGTATTTCCGAGTTGGCCTCTATAATTAGCGTAACATCGTCTGCATATAAATAGATATTTCTTTTTAGTTGACCTAAAAATATGTCTATGTTGTATGGTGTCGAAAGCTTTGCTAAAATCTATGGCTATGATGGCTCCAAATGTCTCTCTTTTCTGTAAAACTTGAATAGCTGTTCCTATATTTCTTAAAATATCACCGATTTGCCTACCCTTAAGGAAGCCCTTTTGTTCTTTCCCTAATTTAGCATTCAACTGAGGCTCAATTTGAGCAGCAAGAATACCCAATAGAATTCGGTAGCTCTCGTTGAGCACCGTAATAGGACGCCAATTGTTCACATCTGTTGCTGAACCTTTCTTAGGTATTAGGGTGATCCGGCCTTTCGTTATTGACTTTGGAAGTTTTCCACGAATTTCCATAGACTTCCCTAGTTCAACAAGATAGGGAACGATTTCTCCCAAACATTTGGTAAATATTTTGCCGCCAATACCATCAGGACCTGAAGCTTTTTCGTCCTTGAACTTCTTCCTCATGAATTGAGTGATAGTATTTTCTGTAAAATAGAATAAGTACCACGCTTTGGACGCGGAAAATTAGCCCTATCGCTGTCGACAAGCTTTTGAAATTGACTATGAAAGATGTTTAATATATCTTTAGAATTTGTTAATGATTTACCTTCAAAAACTATTTTTTGACTATAGATGTTGAGTACTCTTTTGGAAGTAGGTGTTTTAGCCTTAACGAAACAGAGTTTCCCCTTTCAATTCTTCTTTTAAAATCTATTTCTGCAATTTCTGACATACGAAAGATATTTGTAGTATCTTTGGAATGTAACGTAAAACAGAGAATGATTATCAAGTAAAGCATAAAGGCTTGTTTGGAAGGTCACTTCTTTTTGCCGTTTTTTGCGAATATATTGCAAAGTAGTTGACTGAACTATGTAGGATAAAAGGAATGCGAGTTTTTTGTATTTAAAAGAATTATTAAAATTTTGAAAAAACGTGTTTTAAGAATCTAAATATAATCTTCATTCTAAATTATCCATTTTGGGACCCTGAAACGCCTTTTCAGCCGAACTTGATGGATACCAATCTCATTAAGCTTATGGTCAGATGCATGAAAAGGACGATATTTTGCATTTGTAGTCTTTGCCTGAATAGAGGAGGACGCTAAGCTAAGTCTATCCTAGACGACTTGTTTCCTCACCTCCACGACGCATTGTCTTCTGGACTAAAAGCTTTGACTAAATCGTGTAAATCGAGGATATTGATGAGATTGGAAAGTATTTGAAGATTAGGATACCGCCCATTCGATTTATAAAGATCTACATTAAGATCTCCTACAATTAAAAGAGGATATAACTATTTTTGCAACTATTGATAATAGCTTGAAAAAAGATGAGTATCATGTACATTCGGTCCATATGCATTAATGAAATAAAACCGCCGTTTGCTGTTGGTATGAAATTTTGTGCCAATCACCAAGGCCTGAAAGTTCACACACTTTCAAAGGCTTACAAATAGACTTGGATACAAACGATAAAACCCCTCGAACTAATCCATTGCCTGTGAAGAATTGATAGTATTTTTGGGGGTACAAAAAGTATATTCTATTGAGTAAGAAGAAGATGTCTGTGATTTTATATCTTGCAAACATAGGATTTCAGGTTTTTTATCAAGCAGTTTTTTCATTAAAGCATGTCTTGAAATACGATTCCACCTCCTCTTGTATTCAGTGAGACAATCCTACCTATCCCCATATTCAGTTCCTGATCCCTAGACACCTGAGAACTGAGAAAGTCACTTATTAATTTTTGTTTGAAGGGCATCATAAATTTGTAAAGAAATTGCTTTTAGAGAGCTTATTTGGAGAGTCTTTGTGAGGAGACAGTCCTGAAAAGGAAGAACGTCTTTTTGAGATGGTACTGACCTCGTTCTAGTTCATAGGATTAGTTCAGGATTCAATTTTGGTTTTCTTGGTTTGGGATTATCATTCGTGCTGTCTTTCTGAACTGTGACCGATTGGTTAATTTTCGATGGATTTGTGGAGGAACTAAGACTACCTTCAGTCCCAACCGTTGAAGGGACTTCAATTGACTCAGAGTTTTCTGAAACTGATATTGGAGAGCCCTGATTGCCTTCTTCAGGCACTGTTGAGGAATCTTTTGAATTTATCTCCGAAGTATGAGATCCAAGCTCACTAGCCTTTTCCAGTATATCTTCTTTATTTGCACTATTATGAGTTGCTATAGAATTAATTCAGGAATACTAGAAGCTAGCTGGAAGGATGACGTCATAAACGAGTACTCCCTTTATGTGCACGTTAAGGCCATCATTATTAATTCAGATGTAATATTATTTCAAAAACGTGGTTTTGAAGTTATTTTAAGTTATTTAAATTCTGTGTTTAAAAGTGGTATACAAGTTCTCTGCTCCTGTTGTAAACAGGAATATAATAATATTCCAAAGAGGGACTACTCTTTCTCGAACGATCTCTTTGGGAAGCTCAAGGTCACTTTGATACCCAGCTTTCGCCTCAATCATCTGTCAGCCATTTATGCAGCCCTCTTGAACAATGTCACCTCTGTCCTTATGCCCACGAGGCGGTAAGAGTCTCTGCTATCAGTTACCCGCCGCGGTCCAGTGTGGAGTCTATCCTGTATCCCTCAGGCCAACTGGCGATCTTGTATCCTCATATATGATAAATTCACAAAGCTCGACGGTCTGGAATCCCAAGCAGATCATATCAATCGGGGACGACTATGGCCGGCAGCGGAAAATATACGAAAAGTTATGTCTCCTCGCGCCCCAAATCACACTCCTCTACGTGACTCCCGAGAAGGTATCTGCCTCTCAAAAGTTCAATAGAGTCTTTCGAAGCCTTTTTCGAGTGATCCCCTCAAGCGATTCGTTATTGATGAGGCCAACTGTGTTCTCATTGGGGACACGACTTTCAACCCGGACTAGTGGCTTCTCCATAAGCTCTAAAGTGATTTCCCCCAAGTCCCTTTTATTGCACTAACAGCCACCGCGACGCCCCGCGTCCGAACGCACATTCTACATCATCTACAATGAAGTCTCCAATATGGTTTCTCTCCTCCTTCAACAGACAAAATTTGGCCTATGAGGTCCAACCAGAGAAGTCCATCCAAACTGCTATGCTGCCCTTACCGTGGACTGCTTCCGTGAAATGGCTATTAAGCTCCCTTGCTCAAGAGTGAAATAATGGACATTGTTCATATGAGGGAGCTTCGATACAAGAGCTACGAAGAGGAACTTATCCCAATTTGCTAGAGCTTTTTGGACCAACCGTTAGTTATTTGGAGGATAAGGAATACGCTGCTTCTAAATAGCGAAGAAGACTCTGTGGATTTTCCGTATTTTAGCTTGAGCATCAAGTCTATTGTTGGATGGATGTCCAAGTCAAAGTAAGAGTTTCTAACTATTTTTTTTAATAGATTTCTAACTATTCATCAAAAATAAAAGTACCATTTTTAAAATCTTAAAGCAATTTAAATAGATGAATATATATATATATATATATATATATATATATATAATATAATATTGATCATAACTATTTTATTTTATGATATAATTTTACTGTTGTATCACAATATCAAGCCAATAAATAAGTAAATAAGTATTAATAAACATTAAATATGTTGAGTGTATCATTGTCCTATTTTAATTGTATCGTAGCTATGCGTAGCTTTTATTCTGTTATTGACTTTGTTTTTTGTAATGGAATGCATATTGCATCATTTGTTTTTAATTAAATGATGTTAAGGTAGTGATAAAACAGGATCGAGTTACGCTGTGACGTTAAATTTAATATCACTTATATGTCTTAGTAACTATTCATATTGTAGTAGGGGTGGAAGAGGCAAATACTATCGGGGTCGCTGTGGCGGAATGTTATCTTTCTGTGGATGAAAAAAGTCTGGCTCAACCTCAAGCCGAATCGGAACCGCCCTCAAACGCAACGCCAGCCCCACTGTAACCTCCTCAACATCCTCCGATTTGAAACTCATGGCACCTCCAAAACTAGAAGTTAAATGAGGCAGTGTAGTTTCAGAGAAACAAAGATCGTCAGATATGAAATTTAATTTGAAAAGAAAAAATTCTTAATTACAGTCTATTTCACACTGAAAACATATAATCTTGAATTACTTGTTTGTAACTGTTAAGCTATGTATCGTTTGTAAATAATATATTTACTTTCGTGGAAACTATTGTTGATAAATAAAAGTATTAAAATATATTGACACTCGTTATTCATTTTTGTTAAATATAATACCTACTTGTTTGATCGTTGAATTATGAATTATTGAAGTGAAAATGACTCATTTAGCTAAAAAAAATACATATAAACTTTTAATTTATGGCTATGTTAATCAACGTATCATGGCCTTAACTTAGAATCTACAATTTTCCCTTTCCTTTCCAGTTAGTTTCTAGTATTCCTTGAATTAATTACTTCACTTTCTACCAATGCTTCAGAAGACTCTACAATGACTTCAGAGATTCTACCACGTATAAACCTCGTGATTGACGTCACTAGTTGTTGCCACGTTATCAATATTTTCTTCACTGTGTATGTCTCCCCCACTCGTACTAATGTCATTGTTCTCTCCTTCTGATAAAATCTAGCAATTGATTCATTGAGCATTAACATACTGTTTAATGGTAAGCCTTTCATTGTTGCAGAACTGTTTGGTATGCCCTAAACCGAAACAGTTTTGACATTGTAACTTTGCTCCCTTGAATTTAAGACGTATTAAGCACCCCTGAATGGGGGCTATTTGGGGTATTAAAGAAGCGTCTGCTATTACTTCAACCATAGGTATAGTCCCCATCTTTATAGTGTCTATATTTGCGCTCCGCCTCTTCATTAGTAGGGTTTCTCCTTGGATAATGCCTACTACTTAACCAAACTTTTTGAACCAATTAATCGCTCTCTTCTCATCAATCTTTTAAATATATTAACCATAGTTATTACAACTCGCTTTTTATTATCAACGTTCACCTTATCGATACCTTTCAGTTTTAAATTCACCTCAATAACTTTTCCTTCTACATTTTTTACTTTAAAAGAATGAACTTTTTTAGTTCTTCAAGTCTACCACGTATATCAATAGGAATTTTAGATAAATTGCGCCCAATTCCCAATTTCGGATTGCACCTGCTATTTGTTGTTCTTTTAAAGCCGTAGAGCATGGCCATAGAGCAAAAGTAAAAGTTTTTTTTAAATCCAATCAAAGCTCTTTTATGGAATGATTCCTTAACGATTTATGTTCAAGGGGATGGAAAGTAAAAGTACTGTTTTAAAAAAGGAGCTGCAGACAAAAGTGTCCCTCACCGCCACCTTTATTTGTTATGGCTATTAAATATCTTTTTTTTTTTCAAGTGAATCAAAAATAAAATGGATTTGATGTCAATATGATGCACATAGTCTATTCGATGCTTACACAGATGATATAACAATGTTTGTAGAGGCGAATTCAGAATCTCAGCTGTGTAAGAGGTTTTTTTAAAATCATATTGAACTTTTTATTAAATACGGAAGAGGTGTGTACTTCTATTTAATTAAACATTTGTTTTGCCTATTGATTGATGGATGCCGGAAGAAAGGAAAAAGGTATGCAATAAATTTTGAATTCTTGGAATTTTTCGGAAAAGTAAGGAATACACGAAATTTAACGGGCAGATAATCAATGCTACTTTCTACAAAATATCAATGTTTCACGAAATTGGAACTGTCAGAAAAGGATGGACACGTACAATTTACAAGATGTACCTTTAGTTCTGCAAAAGGCAGATACTTTTTCTTTATCATATGAAAAATCCGTCACTGAATGCTAAAATAAACTTTTTCACAGATCTTATTTAAGGTCAAGTAAAAGCCCCTGCCATCTTCTTGGAGGTTGGATCACACTTTAAATAAAACAATTCCAAAGTATATCTAAAGATTATCATTGCTATGTTTACCAAGCCTCAACAGGAGTGGAACAGAGTTCAAACCTTAACCCTCTTTATCAAAGAGTTATGATGGGGGCAGTTTTAACTAATGATAAAACATATTGTTTGTCTTCAAAGTAGAGTGCAGCACAAATAGGAATCTGGAAGGTTTATCCAGTCTTTAATAACGACTCCGTGATTGATATCATTATGCAAAAGAAGAAAGCCTTTCTTTCTTTTTTAGCAACCTCTTTCCTCCAGCTTCTTTGAAAGGGAAACTTCTTGAAGAAGGTTATTTTAGTATTCACGACTCAGGGAGAGATTCAGCTTTTAAACTATGGTCGATTTTATTTTCCTCTGAGCAGATCCGCTAAGAGTTTTATACCTGTGTAAGGTGCCGTGTCTTCTAAAAATCAATTTTTCTTTCCTAAAAAACGAAGCACAAGGAATGTGTATATTAGGGAGCTTAATCTCCCCCAAAAGGGTATATTATAATTTCGACTCTTCAAAAAGACATGTCAGATGATAAGATACTTACAATGCAGTTTCAGATTTCATGAGGTGTATCATAATCCTTCTGAACATGCAAAACTATGGCAAAGTATACAAAGATACAGTGCATGCTTTTACCGATTGTCGGGTCATCTTATCTTAAAACTATTAAAAAAATCAACTTCCGTACATGCAAAGTGATAAAAAAATGTAATTCCAGACATTCTTTGGCCGGCAGAAAAACAATCATCGCTGGAATCAGGAGAAATGTAGTTTTTCCATCTAAAATTCATAAGCCCTGATCACCAAGAGACTCTCAAATTACATAGAAATAAAAGCATATGAAATTACAGTTGTTATACTGACCTCGGCAGGTGACATGTAGAGCTTTTCACTGGAGAATAATGGTACTTTCGCCATCAATTAAAGCATTATCTTCAAACAACGCCGCTACAACAAAAAAGTTTTGATTTTATGTAATAAAACCTATTTAAAAAGAACATTACAAACTTTCATCATGTTTAATTTTTATTTGGTCGTTTTACTTCTTTATTATATTTCATTCATTGGATTTTTTATAACTATTAAAATAGTCCCTGCATATCATATTTATTAACTTATTCATTCCTATGGACATTTTTTTATTGCCATTCTATTGTTGATTTTTTTTGCAAGCAAATATTTTATTATGTTTCTGTAATAATTTATATTTTTGAAGGAAAAGAGAGCCAATTTGAAAAAGTTATCAACAATATCATATGATTTCAACAGCTTTATCTTGATTTTTCCCCATTCCCTGCAAATAGTTTGAAGTAAACAAATACAAACTCGTGAGATACACTACAAAAACCCCAGTTTATGCATATTGATAGTATCTATTTCTTGCAGAAGACAAAAAAGTTACGAATAGCACATTTAAAAAGTATTGAATTTCAAAGGGGGGAAATAAAACTTGGATTGCACAAATATTATTTATTTTTTAATTATTAGATATTGACTACCCTTCCAAAGTTTTCTTTTTCGCAAGAAGTTCTTACAAATACAACGAGCGATTTGCATACATTGTCGCCAAACTGCAATTGAACTGCAATGTTTATTGTGTATTTAATTCATTTGAGAATAAATTAAAATGACAAGTTTTTCTGTTCATTAAGTAAGGAAATTTCGAAACTGTTTTGCATCATTCTATTAGGTAATAAAGTGGATTCTTTTTGTGTATTATTGATGTACAATGTCATACATACATTAAAACACAACCAAAAAAATTGGATACCTCACTCTTCAGGCGTTGTTATATCTTATATCAACATTCATGTCCAGGTTCAGGCTGACTGCTGAGGTTACAGCATTTTCATTTGCAAGAAGAAAAAAAAATATTTTGTAACTACAAAAAATAATATTTTTACCTCCGCCGAAGGAGTATTGTTTTCACTGGCGTTGGTTTGTTGGTTTGTTAGTTTGTTGGTTTGTTGTCAGCAGGATAACTCAAAAAGTAAGGAATGGATTCGGATGAAACTTTGTGGAGTTGTTGGAAAAAAGTTGTAGGAAAAAGAAACAAGTGATTAAATTTTGGCATCTCTGAGTGCTTATTTAAGATGCAAAATGAGCTAAATACTAAAAATATTAATAATGAAATGGGGTCTCTATTCGGGAGTAGGAAAGAACAAATGCTTTAAAAATATTCATTGACGTAATGTTGTTCATTTATCAGCTAAGGACTACGTCACTGGGTGCTTAAACTTCTTTCTTCTTCCAGTCTTTCCTCTTAATATTAAATAAAATTTAACGCTAATATTTAAGAGCATGATGGAGAAAAGAAAGGAGTTTAACACACCAGTGACGTATTTCTGAATTGATGAATAACTAGTATGACGTCAATGGATGTTTTTTAGGATGGCTCTCTCCTCACTCATTATTACCAAATACACCTACTTATGTAGACATATATGATTGGATTGTAATTCCGTTAAGTGATTCATTTGGTGGGGATCGGCGGAGGTTTGCACTCTCTCAGTGTACTTTGAGTGCAATATTAATGATGGATTAGTTGTGTTGCTTTAAAAAGCCATAATAGCTCTTATAAGTTAATTACTCAGTGTCAATGACGAAACAAACAAGGTCATATACACCTCATCATTAACTGTTTGGCTCTGCAGATGTTCTTATGATGGACAAGTTTCCTTTAAATTAACTGAAAAATGTTATAATATTTTAAAAGAGAGAATTATCGACCAAAGTGTTTTCATCGATAAACTTTTTATATTTTTATATATAACATTCATCTTTTGGTCTAATAATGTAAATTTCATACCCTCGATAGATATCTTGAACAAAATATTATAACAAAATCGAACCAGTCTGACTACAGTCACTCCTATTTGGGATCAATATTTGATCAGTAATTATACAAGAATATTCTCTCTGAGCTACCAACTGTTGCATTCGAAGCGATCAAGTTAAGCAATTACCTGCTTTTAAAGGTGTAAGTTGTTAAAAAATACTTTTGGCATCAAAATTATTTTTATCGGATAAGAACTAAAACTAAATAAGGGGCTACTTATGAGTATTTGGCTGCTATCGAACCTGGCTCTCCTTATGTGTCAAAATTGAACACCCATTATGAAGCAAAATATTACGATTATACGTAGTAACATTAAATTCTAGCTGTGAGTTATATTACCCTTTTGAGGTTATATAGTTTAGTGAAACAATGTGTTTTTTATTTAGTTAAATCTTGAAGCCAGTGTATGTTTCAATGAGTTCCAATCACTACAACTTATTAAAAATCGATAAAAAAACGGTTTATTTGGTATTAACGAACCCCGCTAAAAAATGTTTTTAACAATACATATCAATTTATTCTTCGGACAAAAGCTTAAACATAAGAAAAGGATGCTTTAATTCATTAAAAAGTTCAAATGCTAAATGCAAAAACATCGAATTGAGTGGTTTAAGAATAAATAAGAAAGACAAATAATAAAAGCTCTTTTGATATTTGTGGATATGGCAACTGATCCTCATTACATAGAAAGTTTAACACACCAATATATTTCAGGCAATTTTAACATACCATTTAACTTCTCAACTTTTAAAACTATTATTCTGGGGGTTCAACTCATTACTTATCATGGAACCAAATATGTAAAAAAAAAATACCAAGTTCAAATTAAATGGTCAACCAATATAACACTTTTATGAAATAAGGATCAGTAATGAATTAGTTATTTTTTTATTTTATTAAAATATGTTATGCTCATCAAAACAGAAAAGCATACATAAATATATAAACCAGAATAGTCTACTAAAAGGGAAGTAAATGAATAAAGACTGTAGATTAAAGTTAATATTCCGAGGGGAAAATATATCTCATCATACAAAAACAAATACTTCGCAATAATAAATTTATGAATCGACAAAAATTGTTTGAAATCATATGTTACAATTGTTCTGATATAACGATGTCGTCGGAAGAAATCCAAGAATTATTTAGCAATTAGCATTCGACTTTGCAAGAACTTTAGCATAATGAACTAAATACTTTGCTGACGCAGCTAGATTAATATTTTTTAGATCCTTTTAGTGGTTGATATATAGAGTTAGCTTTTGAGCTATAAGAGCTTAAGAGTTCATCGCCCTCGTTTTGGAGAGTTGCTAATTTTGTCTTTTCATTTAAAATTATCCCCTTAACGAAGCCTTCATTTCTTCTTTCAAGGCCTTGCAGATTTATTACCTGGAAATATTTTAATCCATTTAATATATTATTATGAGGTACAAAAAGACCAAAACACTAAGGAACTATTTTGCCATTTCGTTATTTTTGCAGTTTCCTCCCTCGTTAGTGAATGCCAGCCTAAGAGACTTAAATTTTATTGCTCCTTCAGGTGCCTTTATTATTAATCTCTCAAGGCATTAGCTCTAATTAGAATAATTAAGGAAGGATAATAAAGAGGTGATTTAAAGTCTAGAATACAAATTAGAAAGAGTCTTTTTGCCTTGCCGTCCTGTAAGGTGTGAAAACGTGCCTTATTTATTTATTACATCCGCCGAAGGAGGTATTGTTTTCCTGGCGTGGTTTTTTTGGTTGGTTGGTTTGTTGTTTGTTTGTCAGCAGGATAACTCAAAAAGTGCGGAACGGATTCGGATGAAACTTTGTGGAGTTGTTGGAAATGCCAAAAGTCACAAGTGATTAAATTTTGGCATCTCTGAGTGCAGAATTAAGATGCAAAATGAGCTAAATACTAATAAATATTTCAAGTTAGCCTACTCTGCCAATAGATGTCGCTGTGCTGTACTCTCCTCTTTAATGAACTGGAACGCTTCCTATAATTCAAGTGTGTAGAGTTAAAGGAGCAGTGTGTAGAGTTAAAAGGACAGTGCTAGAGGGTTGGAAATGACAAAAAGACCAAGTGATTCATTTGGTGGGGATCGGCGGAGGTTTGCACTCTCTGAGGGTATACATGCCTCTAGTTATTATTATATTGTTATATGGAGTTTGACTTGGTTCATATTGAATTAAAGTGAAGGGTTAAAAACCCAGCCACAATTCAGATGCTTATAAGTTAAACTGACATGAGTCTAAATGTATTTTTATCGGTCATAAAATTCTTTATTATGTTAATAAAAAACCAGTACATAAAATACAATAACAGATAACAATGAATAAATAAGAAATATTTTAGACAGTTGTGTTTTAGAAAAAACAAATTAAACATTATAGAGCAAAATTACTATCTAAGCATTATAACCTTATATAAAATGCAAAAAATCATTTCTTCCGTAACAAGCGACGATGACTTTTTAAAATCCTCTTTAAAGCATTCAAGTGTTATACTGCCATTGATGGCACATAACGAATTACGTCTCCAGGCCACTCCCACGAAGAAGATCCTGTGTTGGGAACTCTTAGAGAAAGAGACGATATTTTTTTCAACATTTTGTTTTTTGATGTGGTAGCACTAAAACTAACAATACATTTTCATAAAAAGTATTGGTCCTTCAACTTTTGGTTATTTGCCTTACTAAAATAATTATATGTTTTAGAAATTCAAATCGGAAAATATAAAAAATATATATTGCAAGATTGTGAAATAACTCATAATTTTACCTCACGCTCCTTTAAAGATTATCATATTTAACCAAATTCATAATTTTCAATCATTATTTTTTTTTTAAATCCAAAAGTTAATGATTTTTAAAGCAGTCGTTTTCTTCATTCCTTACAGAAAAAGCACATTTCTTATAATTTTCACGATTTTGCTATATGATATAATAATATTAAAGTACTACTAACTTGGACTTCAAAAAATAAAATAATTAAATATGAAAAAAATAAGATTACAAGTGGATCCAGTGAGTTTTGTTTTCACATTTGATTCTTTATAATTGCATCCCTGTAGATATGAACGAGCACATTTTTTTTCTTCCCTCCTTTGAGGAGTCAAGTTGTGTCTCTTCAGGAGTGTCGAAAAAATATTCGTATATATAGTTTAATGACTTAAAGTGACTTAAATTATATATCATATTGTGCGTAAGTGACTGAGGAATCCCATAAGACTTCCAAAAGCCTTTCAGGGATAGTGAAATTGAAGTTCTACTGCATTTTTCTTCCTACTGGACTTGGAAAATTTCTTTTGGAATATTCTTCTTGTCATGATTGTTATTGTCTTCTCCCTTTAAACGTAAGTGTTGTTTTTGTTGTAAGCGGACACTCGCAAATAAGAGAAGAAGAGACTACATTCCTGCATACGTCCCTTTAAACATCTTCAATGAATAGTGATATATCTCTGCGCTCGGATCCCCCAGATCCAGGGAAGTTCAAAATTACGTACACAAAGATTACTGCAAGAAGAGAGAAGCTAATCAAATCAGCTTCTGAATCGATTAATTTAAATGTAGATTTCAAGTGGAAAACATTTGTTACTGTTCTCACTGATGAGTCCTTTTAGACAGGACAACCTCGACTTTGTCGATATATTTGATGCTGCCATATTTTTTTGGCTTTGGAGAGGAGGAGCTTTATGGAGTAATCCAAGACACTCTTTTGGACACGCTAGTTTTTTATACAAACAAGCCCATTGATGTTAGAGATAGAGCTGCCTCCCTCAAGAATGTCTACAAGAAGACAATTCCCTCTCTTGATGGCATTATGACAAATGTTTGCATGCGAATAAAAGGTGCCGATAAATTGAGCTTTCAAAGAAGAAGTTTAACCCTTTACACGCCAACGTTCCACTTTTGGGAACATACTTTTGAAGTCTTCTGCATCGCGTCATATTCAATAAAAACAAAATTGAATGAGTTTATATTATAAATTAAGGCTTAGAAAACAAAATATTTTATGTGTAAATAAACGAAAAACTAATTTTAATACTAGTTTGAGTGCTTTGAAAAAACCGAGTTTATCAAGTTTTGAACTTATCTTTTGATAATAAGAAAAATAGGGTTAAAAACTGGTAGTATTACTATTTTATAACTATTTTGATAAGCAAATATACTAAAGATTTGCATTGAACAATTTTTTTAAATAATATTAATATTTTAGTAGACTAAAATCGACTTTTAAAATGATGTTCCCAAAAGTGGAACGTTGGCGCCTATTGGTACTCATTTTCATGCTCTACGTGTTTGCGTATAATTCTTTGTTTCCCTTTAGTTTATGTACGTTAGTACATATAAGTACATAAAACTAAAAGACAAATGTGTATTATAATTATTTTTATAATGGATGACCGAGTTGAATAGTAAGTTATTAATATTTATAATTTATTTCGATTAATTTTTTGATTCAAATGATTTAGAGAATCTATTAAAATATCCCCCATGACTTCCTCAGTTGTGCTATAGAGGAGATCGAAAACATCAAAAGTAAGGAAATCGAGATTGTGGTTCTAGGTTTTCCAACGAATAGTGAGCAGGATATACCTAGTGACGAAGAAAATGACGACGAATATCAGTATCAAGACTCCATTCTTGTTGAAGTAACTGAACATTGACAATTATATTGCAACTCCCAATTAGAAAATATGAAGTTTTGAAATCTTACCCTTGACATGGTAAAAGAAAATTGTTTCCAGTGTGGTGGATTTTACGAAAAACTTAGCGTGGATAATCCATGATCCTATATCGTGGATTACTAGGTGCAAAAAATTATATCAGGAACAAGTCAGTAAGATTTGGCTATAAAATTTGGATGATGTGTAGCTCCGATGGATATACATAGAATTTCGATATTTAATCCGGAAAACACAAAACCAGGAAGACAATTAGAGTGTATATTTCTGAAATGGGGGGTAAATATTTGCGACTAGTTATACATGCTCAAAAACGGTGGTGGAATCTTTTTATTCTTCCACTCAATTTGTCGGTTGTGGGAGTATTTAAATGTTATTATTTGGCCAACCAAAACGATAAAATGAGCCATCGACAATTTAGGAGGGATATTGACTCTGATACAACGTCAAAGTAACGAATGCCTCTTGGAGGAAGTATTTCTAAGTCCACTAGAGTTATAAGACTTGACAGAATAAATATTTTTTTTGTAATCATGTACTCAAGAAAGGTTTGTCTTATATCAGAAAAATACTATAATTCAATGTACAAAGTGTATTAAAAGATTGTACAAGGTATGTAGTCCTATTTATTACAACAATTAAAAGTTCCATTGTCGATGAAAAATGTTGAAAAATACATATATAAAGGAAATAAAGAACAATATTAAAATGTACAAAATTGTAGTACTAGAAGCGCCAACGTTCCCAAAAGTGGAATATACCAAAAACATGACTTAGAATTTAGTCAGCTAAATTTCGTTTGGGGTACATTCAAATAAGGTTAAAGGATGATTATATTTCAAATTTGAAGAAAATCGGATAACAATTCACGGAGCCGCGTTTAAAGGGTTAAAATATCTGCTTTAAATACAATTGGAAGATTTCAAAATGAGGGAGATATTGTATCATTGCTATCTCAATTTGGTTCAGTTATTGAGCACAATCCATCCAAATGCCCGCCTTCAAATAAGGCTGCTCACTTAAAACGTTATAGTGAGATGAGGGGACCAAATTACGATATTGTAATTGAGGCCAATCCGGATGCAATTCCACAAATATTGCCAATCAATGGTCAACTTGTGACTTTGAGGTTTGAGGGAGCAAGGCAACAGTGCTATCAGTGCTTCAGTTTAGGACATACAAGGATGTCTTGCAGTGCAAAAAGGGTGCAAACATTTGTCTATGAAAGAATAATTAAAGACAAAATTAAAGAACGCTTATCATTCAACAATAATCAGACACCTATATCAGCTGGTAATGATGATGGGACTAATGAAAATAAAGATAACCATCCCACTCATGGGGATACAGCAGATGAATCTGAAGAGATTTATTTGGAAACAGTAAGTGATAAAAACACTGATGAACCAGCCGGAGAAAGGGGCATCTTGGATAGCAATGGTTGCACTGAGCCAGAGATGCTCGTCAATACAGGTTCAGCAATCAAAAATGGGAGTGCTGGAGGAAAAGGAAACAATATAGCAACTGAACGGGAGGAATCTTGTTCTAATACGGAAGGCACATTTGAGAGCAATAATACAGAAAACGTTGGAGGAAGGAGTGTTGACGGAGGAGAAGAAGAAGGCATAACTTGGACCATCCAGACAAGAGGAAGGAAAAATAATAGTGAAAGACAGAAACCTGGAGAGGAAATAAAGAAGAAACGAGTACGTTCGAAAAGTAAAACTCCACAAACATCGCCTAAATCGCCAGGAAGTTCTGCAATTGAAAAGAAATCTAAGCGAAACATCAATACATCGGTCTCCTCATAGTAAATCCTACTTTTTAATTCCTTTATATGCCCTTGTCAGTATTTTCTATTAATGTAAATTCTATAATCTCTGACTCTAGAAAGTCAGAGCTCATGAAGTATTTGATGTATGTAGGGTGGCCCGACATTCTGACGGACACGAGGACAACCATTAAAGGCTTTCATGGTATCCCTACTAGCTATGAGGTTTTTGAAGCCAACTCATCTTCTTCAAAGCGCGCCGTTGCCATTTTAGTAAAATATATATTTAAACCGAAATTGGTCCTTGCACACAATAGTGGCAATTTATGCTATGTTCAGATTCGACGTGGGTGTTATTGATATATTAGGAACGTACGGTCCTAATGAGGACAACCCTAACTTTTACGCCTGTGAACTTCTTCCTCTTATAGGAAACAATAGCACAATAATAATAGGTGACCTTAATCTTCGTCTCAAGAAGGAGGATTCTACAGGATCGGGAAAGGGAAACCATAAAGCTTCAAAGACTATGCGATGGATCATGGCAAAGAAAAACCTCATTGATTGTGCTGAGTTACTTGGCAAGGATTTGCACACATTTTCTGCGAAAACAAAAAAAATAAATCGTGACATCTAGGCTGGACATTTGTTTGCTTAAGGATGATGGACAATATACACCAACTACCTTCACATTACTTCCAACTAATATTTCTGACCATTCCTCTATTTTAATTGAATTTGAACCGAAGTTCTATAAAGAAAGAAAAATATATGGAGATTAAACCCGCTCGTCCTTGAAGAGAATGACTGCTCTGATGAATTGAGACTGGTCATCAACACTACAAGATTCCAAATTAGTCAAGGAGCAAATATTTCGAAAGCGATCAATAATATGGAAAGAGAATGGAAAAGAATTGCCATCAAATACTCGTGTATGAAGTCAAAACGGAAGAAGGCCAACATACTAAATCTCGTGAAACTTGGACAAGGAAGTTATTATAAACAGGCAATTGATACCCTCATAACAAAAAACTATTGGGATGTAAGATCTGAAATGAAAAGACGATCAATAGAAATAACAAAAAGATGCAAATTTCAGGGGTAAAATCTCCTAGGAAAGATCTAAATTACAATCCTTTTGAAGTTACGACTTATTATCAAGAACTCTATAAATGTCATGACTGTAAAACACCTCAAAAGTGCATCAAGTGTAGTGTAAAGAATGCTGACTTCGCTGATCACATTCAAGTCAAATCCCCCGAAGAAGTACCTCAATCCGTAAAGGATACCGAAGAGCATTTCTCAGAAGAAGAAATAATAAAAGCTATTAGAAACTGTGGTAAACGAGGCAAAGCACCTGGTCCATCTGGATTTGGGTTCGAAGTGTACCACCATTTTGCTGAAGATGTTGCTCCAATTCTTAGAGACCTTTTTGAATGGATCCTAATGGTGGGATGTTTTCCTCAGTATATTAGTGATGGTCTTCTGGTAACCATTCCCAAAAAAGGAAAAGATTCAAACTGTGTGAAAAACTTAAGGCCAATCACTCTTCAAAACACACTATACAAAATATTTTCGCATGTAATAGCTGAAAGGCTTAAGAAGACCCTACCTGATATTATCCACTCCTCGCAAAGAGGGTTTATTGCAGGCCAAAGGATGGAAGACATCACAGCCAATTTACAAACAGCCTTTGAGAATATTTCAAATTGTACGATAATGACCATTGACTTCGAAAAAGCGTTTGATTCAATGTCCCACCTCCACATCATAAAGACCATTAAAAATAAGGGATTTGGACACTTCATGGTACGAGCTGTTGCTACACTTCTGGTTGGCTCAAGAACATTCTATGGCTCAAAAAACTTTTTTAATGTTGAGCGGGGTTGCAAGCAAGGTGACCCGGTAGCATCTATTCTTTTCATCATTTCCACTGATCCATTATTTCGTGCGGCAAGTGAGAATAAGCTATTAAGAAGAACAAGGGTCAACAAGGGTCAATCTCTATATGCTTATGCCGACGACACCTCTGCCGTTATTGTCGGAGGACGAGTTCTCACGATTGCATCACTGCTTGAATTCGGAAAAATTATGGAATGGTTCGAGGGCATCTCTGGGCTAAAAATCAATGTAAATAAATCGGAACTCTTATCAACCAATAGTTACATAAAGTCATTTAAAGATTTTAACATAAAAAATAATATCAAAATCCTCGGAGTCACAATTGGAGAAGGTGCAATGGATTTAAACAAGAAATAAATAATAATTCGAATAAAGAAATGTATTTGTCATATCAAGAGGCTTGGTTTCCACAGGTGGGAAATAATTCAGCTGTGGAACTCACATGTGATACCAAAAGTGACTCACCTTTTAAGAATATGTGAATTCGATGACAAAATAGCAGCATCATTGGATGACGTTTTGATGAATTTCTTGGACCTTAAATCCAAAAAGAACGTATCAATCAAAAGAGTCACTACTCCCAAAAACCTTGGAGGTCTAGGTGCCCTGTGTTTTAAAAGTTTCTGGAAATCCCTTTTAGCTGAGTGGGTTCTAAAATGTTTTAAAAGAGCAGACTACTGGAATTCAACAGTTTCTGAGGAATGTTTTAGTACACAATACTCGAACTATGGGGTGCGATGCACCGTAGCCAAACTATCTAAGTTGAAGTTCTGGGATCTTTTAATGAAAAACGTTTCAAATACTTTTTATATGATCGAGATGGGATTTGGAAATTTTACGCCTCTTAAGGGATCATCCATTGGGTTCCATCCTTCGCTACAACGGATAAACTCTTGTTTTTATATTATTGACCTTCTAAAACTCCGAAACAATCTACTCGCATCGATGGCATATAAGAAAATTACTGCAACACAGAAGGAAAAGTGCAACTACCATTTTAACTTTAATTCATCGCGCTCTTTCAGAGAAAACCTGTCTTTAATTAGACTCCGTGAATTAAGAAACATGTGGAACACCTCATCACTTACTCTAATAAAGGCTGTTTTAAAAAGAAGAAACTTGAAGACATTAGAGAAACAAGCAGTAAAAAGTTATCAAAATCACCTCATCACCCCTCAAGAAAAGTGGTTCATATATCGTGTCGTCACCGGGACTCTGGAGGTGTCCTCATTTCTAAGCAAAGACAAAATGTGTTGGTTCTGCAAAGTGGAAGTGGAAACAACTACTCATCTCGTATACGAATGTAAGGAGCTGCGTCCCATCTACTCCATGCTTAAATTAGACCTTGAAAGGAATTTTGGAGCTTCGCTAGAGAGAGAGGACTCTTTTACTCTCACGTCGAAAAATAAAATGCTGCAGCATGCAGTTATAACAAAACTACAGTATTGCATATATAGCATAAAAGCGAAGGAAAAAGATATCCCGAACTCTATTTTAAATATTACAACACGATATTTACAGCTTTTATTAAATTAATTTTTGACCATTTTCTCACTTCTCTAATTTTTAACTGTTTAAATCAATTAAGTTTTTATGTTTTTTGCTTGATATGTTTATGATTTTGTCTATGTCTATTACTGTATATTTCCATGAAATAAAAGAATGCCTTCCGGCAAAAAAAAAAAAAAAGAGCATATTTGTATTATATGCAGTTCATCGTATTCAGTAAATAATGTTATATATTAGCATTGAGCTTTGATCATGATTTCACTTGGAATATTTAATTTTACGTACTCAAGCTTTTTTTAGCTTTTAAGACATTGAATTTAAACACATTATTATCCGTCAAAGTCTAATTCGGAACCTTGCTGATGGGGAGTTGTATTAATGTTGAAGGTTTTTAAGTAATGTAGATTCAAATTGTTCTATTAAGATTGATCACAATATTAGAGGTATCTAATATTGACTTTTATTGATCATTCATCAATTTATCCATGAAATTAATTAGATATTAGGTATATGGTTTTTTTGCAAAACTATAATTTTGCAAAAAGTGAAAAAGCACTTGGATATTAGGTATATGTACTTATAGGTAAAAACCGTTTTACTATATTGACAAATGAGACCTGCTTTAAAAACTATATATGTATATATATGAATATATATATATATATATATATATAAGGATAAGAGGAAAATTGAAATTGGCCACGTTAAAACTTGACTTCACGACCAAATCGTGGGCCGTAACAATCTCTTGAGGCAGTTTGCTCTGAAATGATAAGATCCCCAAATCTGTTTATAAAATTTTTTGTCTTTATTTCAGTATACAATATCTATTGTCTAGTATCATTAAACTTCGAGTTTCAACTTCTATAACACTAGCCCATTGCCGCTCCGCGGCTGTGGCTAGGCCCTCCGGGCGGGTGGGTGGCCTACGGCCACAGCATTATACATGGTAACATATCTTTGGATAATATGGATAATATATTGAGGCAAGGGTTGAACCTTGCATCAAACAATGAAGTTTTTGAAGCTTATGATGATGGAGACGTCGTATAGAAGTAGTTTTTTGATATGAGTATTTTTTTTTAAAAAAAGGAGAGGGAAATTTTTTATATTATCCAGTAAATTCTGATTAAGTTCCTCTCCTTATAACTATAAATATACATATGAATTTTTTTTTCTTTTTCTTTCCTTTTCTTGCTTTAAAAACCTCTATCGTTTCATTAAAAAAAAAGTGGGCACAGATACTTAGCAACGTGCAGCGAGGCAAATATGAAGCAAAAGACTTATGCACTAAAAAGTTTAAGGAAATTACATATACCTTATACTACATATATTTACTTCTAATGAAAGAACGCCTACTTAAAAAGCCTCCTATGTGAGCTAAGAGGCAAATGCTCTCCTCCGTAAGACATTCTTTATGATTTGGAGGGAAAATCAACATTGTAAACTTTGCGCGGGAAACTATTTTCATGATGTTATCGTATTCATGAGTACATGTCAAATATTCATATTCATAGAGCTCCTCCCTTCTCTTTCTACTTCGGAGTGCGTTCATCTTTGTCTCCTGTGAGAAAAGGGGGAAAAGTTTGAAGTATTCAACTGGTTAATAAGATTGGTGAACCCAAGGTTGGGGCAATACAAAACAAACATGTAGCAGTGTGATTACTCAATGACGTCAATGGAGAACAATTATATATATATATCAATCTCTCTCTATCTAAATATATATATATATATTTATTTATTTATAATTTATTTATGACGTCATTGAGTTATACTGCTAGGATTGCATGTTTGTTTTGTATTGCCCAGACCTTATTTACAGACCTTGGGTGAACCGTGGTGTTAATTTATGACGTCATATGGTACTGGACATTTATTTCATAGACCTTATTTTTTTGCGAGGGCTTCATTTCGTATTTCATAATTTAAAAACCAATTATAACATTGAAGTACAAAGTACTCATGACAGAAAGACGCCATGTTTGAAAACAAAGATAAATAAAAGGAATAAAACAAAGATCATTCGCTCCTTTGCATTCATGCCTCTAGTTGGTCATGATATATAAACAAATAGGAAAGAATGAAGACGCAATGACATAACAAAGTACTCATGACAGAGAGACAGACGCCATGTTTGAAAACAAAGATACAAAGAGAAATTGATATAACATTAACACAGGACTGAGTACTTTTCCTTTTCTTTACGCACAACGGTGTTGATGAGAAAATAATAAAAAGGTAAAGAACTACACAAATATAGAATATTATAAAATGATTTTAAAAGTCAGACTCAAAAAAGATGATCAAGGATTCAAATGTCAACAATGTCTTGAAATAAGAGTCATAACAATAACTTTATAATCTCATTTTATAAATAATGTAGATAAATATGTCAACAGTGATAGTATTTATATGTTTTATGTATTATCGCGGTGCCCTTCCGTCAATTCCATCATGTTTATGACGGGGATCATAAACATGGTGACCTTTCATCAATTTTCTTTATTTATTTAAAATATTTTCAATAAAATACTCCGGAACATGCTTGAAGGCTTAATATATTCCAGGGCCATATGTTGCTTACATAAATATAAATAAAAGATCATGACAATAATTAAGATACATTTTTTCTTTAAATATTCACTTCATAAAATGATGTATTATATAAAAAGCTCCCATATCATTTGAAGCCTTATTATATGCATTAACAATATTAGCATTTATAGATAGACCTTCAATAACATCAATACATAATACTTGTTGCGACAGTAATGACATATATATCCAAGATGATAAAGTTATTTTAGGGTAAGACCTTCTTCATGATTTGGAGGGAAAATCGACATTTCCAACTTTGCACTGGAAACCATTTTCATAATGTTATCGTATTCATGAGTATATGTCAAATATTTTTATTCATAGAGCTTCTCCCTTCTCTTTCTTCATACTTCGGAGCGTGTTCAGCTGTGTCTCACGTGAGAAAAGGGGGATGAGTTTGAAGTATTCAAACTGGTTAATAAGATTGGTGAACCCAAAACAAACATGTAGCAGTGTGACTACTCAATGACGTCACTGGAGAACGATTATATATATATAAATCAATCAATCTCTTTATCTATCTATATATATATGTATATTGTATGTGTGTGTGTATAAATAAATGAATAAAATAAATATATATAAATATATATATTCGTTCTCCAGTGACGTCATTGAGTAGTTAAACTGCTAGGATTACATGCTTGTTTTTGTATTGCCCAGACCTTATTATACAGACCTTTGGTGAACCATAGTGTTATTTAGTGACGTCATATGGTGCCGGATATTTTTTTTGCGAGGGCTTCATGTTGCATTTCATAATTTAAAACCACTTATGCAGTAAAAAGTCTCCCTAGAGTTACATTAGATTAATAATTTAGAGCGCCCCTAGGGAGCAAAAAGAACTAACATTTTAGCCAACTCCTATGCTTTATATGTACTTATGAAATAATGCTTCAAAAAATTTTTTTGTTTTTCATCCAATTTTAAAAATTTCTTCACATTTGCATTATACTCCCCAATTGGGAACAACTATATTAAAAAAATTAAAAAAATAAAAAAATGCCAAAAATCATGGGTATTAGTTTTTTGAAAAAATCAGTTTTTTGGGTTTTCTGAAAAATATTAAACACTTGAGAATTATTTTTTTAATAGTTTGTTGTCAGCTTTTTTAAGTTCCTTCTTATCATCCAAGTTGAAATCTGTGGTCCACCAGAGCGGAGAAAAAACACTTTTTATTTTTCCAGTTTTTATGCCAAAACTCAAAAAATTGTAAACTAAAATTCATTTTTATTCAACCCAACTGATTAGAAATGCACACTCTATATACTACTATTTTATAATTTGATGCGATCAATCTAACTGACAAAACCCACAAAAGGCCCCCCAAAATTTAGGATTCCAAAAATATTCCGCTTCGTCCATGTAATAGGAGCCTAATATTCAATCCCGGATTTGAGGGTCTTAACGACCTCAGATCCGGATACTTAATACATCAAAGTTGCTCCCTTTGTAAAGCTGATGTGATTGTGCAAAAATATATTGCGAAAACTTGCAAATTGAAGAAAATCCGGATCCCGGACCAAATATGTCCCGGAGGCCGGACATTGACTAAACCCACCTAGGCTTATTTGAAGGCCTTCATTTCGTATGTTTTTTTTTAAAAAGTCGCCCCAGAGGTTTTTCTTGAATTTCCCGACAGGCCGGTCCGTTTTCCGGGAAATTTCTTTTGGGACCCGATTGTAAACCCTATTCTTGATGTACTTTCAGAGTACCTTTTTACTTTTTCGAAATGGAAAGAATCAAAAGTTAAGGAAATGTCATAATCCGGGTCCGGGAGTGTCTGGATCCGGATTTTTTTCCGGATCCAGTTTCTTTGGCAGAGATGCAGATAACTTTTTGTCTGCGTTTTCTGTCTCTAAAAACATCTCCACTTACGAACTATGGACAACCAAAGTTTTCCAAGCCTTTTTTCAGGCCTTTTCAAGGCCGCTAGGTCTCTAGTTTTAGTTATTACCAAAGATGCCTTACCCTTTCAAAAAAGCCCACAAAACATTTAATTACATCCCGAGCCTCCTAACTCTCAAAAATCCATACAAACCGCAAAATCCTCTCACAGACGCAAATCTGGTCTGATCAGAACCTAACTAGCCCAAGACCATCACATGGTCACGATGCATCTTGTGCCAAATTTCAGT
>CP045900.1:18321469-18349143 GCA_013387185.1 Caligus rogercresseyi | reverse complement strand
TTTATCTTTTTTTTTTTAGTTGAAAAGAATTTATTGCTGTTTCACATTATACACATATGCATTACAATATAGAACAAAGATATAAAACAATACACACATATATAAAGCAAATGAACACGACCACACAGAGGGGTATATGTGTTACTACAGCAGGAGTTGATCTAAAGTATTATACAATATTAAAGTTATCACTAATTATTTTTCCATTTTTGAGCATTTCATAAATTTAAGGATACGTAGGTCTTCATCCTCTTCTTGCATGAATTGATGTCTCTCATAAGAGAGTGATGGGCATCTGTTGATTAAGTGGTCTGCGCTTTGTGGCTCTTCCATACAAATATTGCAGATTCCGTCAATATTTTTCCATTTACTTAGATGAGCCAAAAATGGTCCGTGGCCTGTATAAGCTTGAACAAGAAGACTCATGTTTTGGCGCGACAGTTGAGTAGTCTTGGATTTTGGTTTTTTTAACATGCGATGTGTGTGCTTCATTAGTTGATCATCTTTGTATCTACTACACCACTCATAAAAAAAGAATTCATGTATCACCTTCTTTATGTAGCTAGGAGGTGCTCCAACACTCAAACGGCTCTCACTTTCGATACCTTTTTTTGCTAGGTAGTCAGCATATTCATTTCCTGTAATGTTTGAATGACCTCTACACCAATCAAGTTTTATATTAATGTCACATTTACCAATGTTTAGTGTTTCTTTACACTTTTTTACAGTTTCACTCTTTGTGAGAGGATTCAGAATAGCAGCAATTGCTGATTGAGAATCCGATCGAATTATCACGTTTTTTGATGGTTTATCTTGGTTTAGTAGAGCTATCACCGACTGAGTGATTGCAGTGACCTCCGCTTGGAAGACTGATGCTTCGTTATTCAATGATACAGAGGATTGATGAATAGACACATCACCACGAGTGATAGTCCATCCCGCTCCTGTGCATCCCTGCTCATCTTTAGATCCATCGGTGTATATAATTGTATCTGGGTGTTCAACGTTGCAGTTGTCAACCCATATGCGACAACCAGTGATATAGTCATTGACTTGATTCAGTTTTAGTTTGTCCAGTATCTTATCACTAAGAAAACGATGTCCTCGTCGCCTTGGGAGATTGCCCACTCCATCCCATGTATCACGGAGAGTAAATTTTGTTCTCCATCTTGACTTTGTTGCATGTTCTTTTATATAGAGGTCGAGAGGAGTTATCCCTAGCACTGCCTCTAATCCTGATGTCGGTGTTGAGCGAAGAGTTTGAGTCATACCCAGAAGTACTTTTCTCTGAATGCTTTTTAATTTCCTGATTCCATCTTTCTTCGCAGTAATGGAGTGCCCCCATATAAGACACCCATATGTGATGATAGGTCGTATCATAGCTTCATAGAGCCACAGGATTTTATCAGAGGTTAGTCCCCATTTTTGCCCTATTACTGCCTTTGCCATATTCCATATGCGGGAACACTTTGCAGCTTTTGCTTTGAGGTGTTCGGTCCAAGTTAGTCCTTGATCAAAAATAACACCCAGATACTTCATTTGTGCTTCATACTCCATACCCATTCCAGCGATATATAACTGCGGAAAGTATTTAGATCTTAATTTATATGCTTTTGAGAAGACAATAGCTCTTGACTTTGATGGATTAAAGGTCAGGCCGTTTGTTGCTCCCCATTTTAAAACTATATCAATTGCATCTTGCATTCTATTGACAAGAGTACTTGGATGCTTACCACTAATTAGTAAAAGGATATCATCTGCATAACCTATAACTTGAACCGCATCCTCTTTGAACTCAGTCAAAAGGGTATCCATGATCATGTTCCATACCACTGGAGACAAAACTCCCCCTTGAGGACTGCCACGCGTTGGTTGAACACTGAACTTTTCACCTTTTAATTCAGCGGTTACTGTTCTTGTATTTAGAAGTTCCATGTACCAAGATGCGATACATTGTGGTATTCCAAGTTTTGTCATTGCTGTATTTGCTGAGTGAAATTGTATGTAATCAAAGGCACCAGTGCAATCAAAACTGACTGCAAGTGTGCACTGTTTTTGATATATTGATTTTTCGATTAAGTCAACTGCTTGTGACAAAGCTGTTTCTGTCGATAGGCCCTTTGTGTAAGCATGTTGCGAATGAAGTCTAGGGATAATTTCTTCTACTTTCCATTGTACAATTCTTTCGAGTCCTTTAAGGATGTAGTTCGAGAGTGTGATAGGTCTAAATGACTTTGCTGAGCTATAGTCATCTTTGCCCGGTTTTGGCAGGAATATAACTTTCATTTCTTGCCAAATTTTGGGTGTATAACCAGTGCTTAGAATGATTTTGTAAAGTTCCGAGATGTAATTGATTAGGTGGTCTCCGAGTTGTTGTAGTACAATTGGCTTAAGCTCGTCAGGTCCTGAGCTTTTATATGGTTCAAATGAGTTGAAAGACTCTCTGACCTTGTTACTGTCTACAAAATCAATGTCAAAATTATTTACTTCCAATAATTTATTATTAGTACTATTCACTCTGCAGTCAGGAAAATGAGTTTCCATTAATATCCTTAGAGATTGAGCTGGTGACTGTGCGTAACTATCACCTGTTTTTAGGAGACCAATTGAGTCTTCAGTGGGTTTTTGAACTTTGACCAACTTTGCAATATCTTTAGCACTCTCAGCTTTGCTGCAGAAATTTCTCCATGAGTCTTTCTTCTCTTTTCTGAGTGCTGTGCGATATTCATTTTTTGTTTTTAGGTACTCTTCCCTGTGTACACTATAATTACGCTTAGGTTCGAGCTTGTTGAGTTTATTTCTCAGACTGGCTAGATGCTTTGTCCACCAAGGTACTGATTTTGTTTGTATTGTCCTTCTTAAAGGACAAGTATTGTCAAGTGCCTTTATTATAATATCATATAATGATTCTGCACATTGATCTATCACGTTGGAATCCGGAAGTATTTCGGGTAGAGACGCATTTTCTAAGTGGCGTCTAAAGTTATTCCAATTAACTCTTTTTAAGTTTCTTGACTTTTTGGCGATTGGTTTGTATTTTCCAAAGTTAAAAATTATGTATCGATGATCAGACATGGATGGTCGTAGATCTACGTGCCATCCTTTGATCTCAAACTTTTTAAAAGCATGTTGGTTCATTATTGTAATGTCAATGACTGAACTTGCACGTTGTGTGACAAAGGTAGGCTCGTTCCCTTTATTCAATACTATAAGATTATGTTCATCAATTATATTCTCAAGTATTTCTCCTCTGGTGTCAATACATTTGCTACCCCAAAGATGATTATGAGCATTAGAATCCATAGACTATAAGAAGAGGCTTTTGTTGATGTTCACAATGCTTAAGGAGACTTAACATTGTTTTATTATCTACTGATTGTAGTTGATCGAGATAGATTGCACATATATATGTTATAGATTCGTCTATTTTTAAGCATACTGTGCAAACATCTTTGTCAGAGAATTCTGGGACAAACCATGCATTCAAATGATTGGCAGTTCTGATACACGCTCTTGGTTTGGTTTCAGACTTACTATGAATTGTATATCCTTTTAGTGTTAGACTTTTTATTGAACCATTATTCAGATATGGTTCTGTTATTAAAGCTATTTGTGATGTTCTCAGCTTTAATTCTGAATTAGCTGCTTTGCGTGTTTGTGTATAGACTTTGTCATATGACGGAGAATTTTGTTGAAGGTCTATTTGCAAAACAGACATAAATAACTCCAGCAATAATATATCATTTGTCTTCCTTAACCCCTTATCATAAAGGATTGTGGTTTATCCGCGGAATAGGCATTGTTATCCTTTGCTCTTTACAAACAGTTGGAAGATGAAATATTTTTTTTTTTTTGTTTTAAATAATCTGTACTATTGAATTTTTGCCATACGTAAATAAATATATGGTGCGTTCTATAAATTTTTGTAAATCCACTTGTAAATATATTCATTGACAACTAATAGCAATGAAATGGGTTCAGAGATTGTTTTTATTTAATAATGTCTAAAGTGTTCTGATAAAATCTTTGCCAAATGCTTCCTTTTTACGCCTAGATAAATCCAGCAGAACTTTCATATGCATCCTCCTGCTTAAGAAATTCAAAGTTCCATGAGAAAAGGTATATTTCAAAGAAAAAAAGATTTAGAAATATCCACAAATAAATCCAAAAATATATATCTGAGATTACATATTTTTCTTTAAGTAAAAAGAAATCTCCTTCATTTCCCAATAGCGTGACCTCTGATTATTCAACGTTAAGTTTTTTTAAATATATTTTCTGTACGCGTTAGACAGTCATGCATAGGTCAACTTTATTACCTCCGCCGAAGAAGTATTGTTTTCACTGGCTTTGTTTGGTTGTTTTGTCAGCAGTATAACTCAAAAGTACAAGGTTCGGATAACTTGGTGGAGTTGTTGGAAATGTCAAAAGTAACAATGATAAAATTTGGCATCTCTGAGTGCAGAATTAAGATGCAAAACGAGCCTAAATACTAATAAATATTTCAAGTTAGCCTACTCTGCCAATAGATTTCACTGTGCTGTGAAATCGGGTGCCAGGAGCGTCTTCCTCTCGGAATTTCCGTCGAGGGAACCCTCCCCCGTCCCTCATACGCCGCCCAGTCGTGAAAAATCCGCCTCGGAAGGCTCATAAGGACCCCATGACGGCGGAGGTTTGCACTCTCTGAGTGTATATGCCTCTAGTTAAGTTATGCTATATAATATTGGATAAAAAGAAAACAATTGTGTCAAAGAGAAAAATTACACTGTAAGGCGTTAAAATATATGTTTTGCTGCATTTTGTATGCATACTTATATCGTTCTAGTAAATACAAATGATTAATGTTTTGCACTTACAAAGAAGAAACGGAATGGCATGATGAGAAGGACGTAACGAATATATTTAATAGAGCATAAAATGTCAAGCGTGAACATTGCATCTCTTAATTCATGTTTTTGTATATTTTAAGAAGCCATGAGCTATATTAATTAGGATCAGTATATTTTTTCGTCGTATCCTTTACCTACTGTTTTGACTGTCGTTGTCCATTAGATATTAATCAACTGTAATTATTGAAATTCAATGTAAAAATGAGCTCATCAAAAACTTAAATGTTACAAAATTTTAAACTCGGACGAAAATATAAAACCATTGGCGTGAAGGACGTCAAAATCCTCCCTGGAGATCCATTTTTTCTGTATGTTCCTTTTCTGATCCGTATTGACCTTCATCTTTTATGTCGCCTTAATGAGGTAAATGGCGTGTCCCTGGAGATGAATCAAGGATACACTGAGTGGTTTAAGGTGAGTAAATAAATATATTCTATTCCCCCCCCCCCCCCCCAGAAGGACTTCTCAATGGAGAGTACTTCAGGATGCGTGGTGATCTCCTGGGACGGATGGCTTTATTGCATGAAGCTCAATGCCTGCGGACGCTGCTCCAGTAAAATATGTCCAAAAACTCACTACACTGCTATTCCTCATTCAAAAATGGAACGGAGATTCAAGATGGTAGAGTTATTTAACTCGTAACAAAAGCAGGACAGAAATAAAAACCTAAGTAAGATAAAGATAAAAACCAAATTGACTTGTAATAACAGACAATAAGCAAAAAAGTTAGCTACATCCTTTAACAAAAAGGCTCTTTATTAATAAATAAATAATAAAAGCATAACAAATGAAGAAAACAAATTCAGGACATATAATTATTTAAAAATAATTTATTTATTTAACTATTATACAGGTGAAGACTAATGAACAAAAGACTTTTACCAGATGTACTGGATTAAGTTTCGGTAAGTGGGATATCTAGGAGATTAACAAACAAACTTTTATTTTTAAAATGCATTATTTTTATTTCTTAATATATATTACACTAGCGAATATTACCCGGCGCTGCCCGGGATTATCCAACTTGACAATAGTCTGGATGGAAAAAAAATCACACCAATAATTTTAGTGATGTCATCGCGTGTGATTTTTCGTATCAAATAAATTCTATAAAAAGTCGTCATAGGGTCTTCATTGCCATTTTTTCCGTTTCGTATTCCTTAAGGCTGGGAATTTTAATATGATAAAAAAAGAAATCACACGAATAATTTCAGTGGTGGTCATCGCATGTGACTTTCATATTAAAATCAGTTCCTTCAACAGTTGTCATTGGGTCTTCATTGCCATTTTTTCCGTTTTGTATTCCATCGGCTGGGTATTTAAACATCGCACAAAGAAGAAATCACACTAATAATTTTCAGTGAAATATTGTATGTGACTTTTCATATTAAAATCAGTTCCTTAAAAAGTTGACATTGGGTATTCATTGCATTTTTTCCGTTGTTATACCTTACGGCTGAGTATTTAATTATCGTAAAAATAAAAAAAATGACACGAATAATTTCAGTGATGTCATTGCATGTAACTTTTCATTTAAAATCAGTTTCTTAAAAAGTTACATTGGGTTTTCATTGCCATTTTTTCCGTTTTGTATTCCTTAAGGCTGGGAATTTAAACATTGTAAAATGAAGAAATCACACCAATAATTTTAGTGATGTCATTGCGTGTGATTTTTCATATTAAAATAAATTCTTTAAAAAGTCGTCCATAGGGTCTTCATTGCCATTTTTCCGTTTTGTATTCCTTAAGGCTGGTTATTAAAACATAATAAAAGATGAAATCACACGAATAATTTCATGAAATCATCGCATGTGACTTTTCCATATTCAAACCAGTTTCCTTAACAGTTGTCATAGATCTTCATTGACATTTTTTTCCGTTTCGTATTCCTTAAGGCTGGGTATTTTAAACATCGTAAAAAGAAGATGAATAAGTTTAGTGATGTCATCACATGTGATTTTCATATTCAAATCAGTTCCTTAAAAAGTTGTCATTGGGTCTTTCATTGCCCTTTTTTCCGTTTTTTGTGTTCCTTCGGCTGGAATTTAAACATCGTAAAAGAAGTTATTTTTAAGTCGTTTCATAGAGTGTATATGTTATTTTCTTATGAGAAGTAGTTCCTTAAAAAGTCGTCATTGCCATTTTGAGGATTTTGTATTCCTTAGGCTGGGTATTGACATCCCTTTCCATCTCTAGGCATTATTGAAATTTGATTAGCACGATGTCTGCAATATAAAAATGTGTTGTTATTTTCCCACAAACGTAAATTTGGGGGGACATACAGGGACAGAAAGAAAAATATTTTTAAGTAATCATGTAGAAAACGAAATTTTTCGGGAAACACTCAAAAAACAAAAACACGTTTTAGTACCTCAGTCTTATCCACAGAAAATTTGGGCAAAATCTAACTTGTAAATTTTAAAAATCGGCAAAAAAACGTTTGGCGAATAAAATAAGCATGTCGATGGCGAATTTTGTCGGGAGTTGACACCCCCACTAAAACACTCCCGAGCTCTCAAAACTATTCACTGAAAATTTCGTCAAGATCTAATGACCGTTCGGGAGATACAGGGAACGAACGAAACGAACGAACGAACGAACGAACGCCAAACGAACGAACAACGAACGAACGCACGAAATTCTTTTTTATAAGTATAGATGAATGCTATTTTATCAAGTTCAAGAGTCTCGGTAAGCTGTATCAACTCTTAAAATGAGTATTCATGTAACGTCGTGTTTTGTTTAAAACTATAGGAACTATTTTAGGTCTATGATGTTGCGAATTCACGAATGTCCATCCCTTGGACTACGTCTTGGACTCTTTAATATGAAAGAGTTTAAAATTCTAATGAAATCTTAATTTTAAAAGGTTCTGACATAATAGACTCACATTCTTATATCTTGAAGTTGCGGCTTCAGTACTAAAATCGTACGTGGCGAGGCTATTAAAAAACCCTGATGTCTTCATGAATAATTTATCGCTCCATGCTATCTTTCTGAGTTTTGATGCAATACTGACATCTCATGTCAGCCAGAAATGAAGAAAATCCCACAAGTAGACGTGAGATAATTACATCAACGCAAAGAGGATAGCATTTTTATCCTTCTAGAAGAAGACAAGAATATGTCTTCACATCTACAAGAAAAACACCACTTGTAGTATATCATTTTCATAAAGAAGGAGATACAATTCATTTTCAATATTAAAACTACACTCAAACTCACATTTTGATCATTCTTGTATTTGGAATGTAATAGGCTATTAGATCTACTTCATATTTTAAATTCAAATACGTAAATAAAGTAATGACGTCTTTATCAAATTAGTAACAAGTTTTAAAGACCAAAAGCAGTAATTTATTTTTTATTAATATTGCAAGAGTCATGTGGACCCAGATCAAATTATGATCAAAAATATATTTGGTAGATTTCTGAGACGAGTTTTTTCATTTTTGTTTAGTTAAGATTGAGTAAAATAGGTAACGAGCTGAATAATTCTATGAAATAAGACATGAATAATGAATATTTCTGAGAAATAGAAAGTATTTTTTTATTCATTCGTGAATCTATTTTGTAACTTTGAATCGTTCACTCTCCTTTATCATTTAATTTTTAATAACTGTCATTTAGAGCATCAACATTTTGGAATGTGAATATACATTATGGCATAATATTTGTTCATCAAACTAAAAAGATTATTTTTCAATAATATTTATAAAAATCACCTCCTTTCTTGTGAAGTGTCGAACCTGTCCCTTCAACATTGATATTCGAGCATGTATTTTTCTATTCTTTATTATATATAATGAAGATTAAATAATAAAGACATACATATATAAAACTGCAGCAATTGCTTCCATCCATCTCCCTACAAACTTTTTAATTTTGTTTCGGGTACATGAATAAATATTTAGTACTTTCACTTTAACAATGCAAATATAAGCTCATAACATCAAAATAAAATATTTCCACTTAATACTAGAATGACTGAGAAAAATACACCCTGGGATGACTACAGAGTCTTTTGTGATTCCTGATATTTTTATATTAAAATATGTTTCTAAAATAATATTTGTTTATTTTCAAACATTTTTATTATTACTAATAAAAACAAAGAATAATATATATATTTTTTTTTATATTTATTTTAAGACTAATAATTCATATATATAAAATATAATTTTACGATTTTAGAACATCTTCCGAATGTTGGTAGATTAAAATTATATCAACAAATTGTTGTCATATTTTTGCGTCCATTGTAATTTTGCTATTCTGTTTTTTTTCATTCATTTTGGGCACATTTTCTTCCTTCCTTAATTGTTCTCAAAATTGAATGATGATTTTTCTCTGCATCGATTTTCTCGTTGAGCAGCTCTAAAGATAATAGATACATTTATTCCAGCAATATTGAGCATATTATTCTAGACTGCCACTTGCAATCTAAAGCTTGCTGAATGTGTTGAAAACTGCTTCGCATCATATCTGCACAGTCTACTCAAACTTTGTTTGGATTGTATTCGACAATCATTTGTGTTTTTTTTCTTTCTAAGGAGAGCTTTGTTTGCTTGGTTGATAATAAATAAAAATATTTTGCATTGGTAACGTACAAATGCTGCTTTCGAATCAGGGTTGATATAAAATTTACTATTATATACTTCTGTTTGTTTACATTGCTCATTTCACGTCAGTTCTTTCTTATTACTATAAGAATGATAGTTTTCTTTCCAAGAGTTTCATCGCTAAAGAGAGGCTTGCGAAAAAGTTTCCATGCATACATTGTATCCTTTGTTGAAAAATTGGCTCATTAGATTTAGTACAACTTGTTCGGACTGCGGACATCTATTTTGCAGTTATTTTTCTTAAGCTCCAAGATACACTTTAATAATTGGCGATATATTTACTTTGCACTTGACAAAGTAGCCAAAACTTTATTCGGTAATGGTCGAGTTTGTTGGGCATAACGAAGGGACATCTTGTTTTCAATGACATCAACTATTCGTCAGGTGTCATTGCAGAGTTTGGAACGAAGGAGGTGTGTCAATTATTCTTGAAAATATCAAAAATCTCACGGATATGCGTAAATTTATTCAATTTCCTTTCACTACTTTTTTATCGAATCGTAAGAAGCGGAGAATTTCTTTGAACCAATCACGTGGCATAGTTTCATATAATACTGTAAAGACGTAGTTTTTATTCTATAAAAAACTAGTTGGGTGGATTTTACCATAAATTCCTCGAAGGTAGACTAATCATATGAATGCCTCTAACTCAGTTGCATCCAAAGAAAAATAAGGATATGTGCTTTCCATCAATAATCATAGATTTAATAAATGAAAATCATTTTGCATATAATTGTGTTCCAAGGTATATATTCCCATTTAGCTGCTTATTTTATGAGTTACGCCTAGTCTGACGTGAAGATGTTTCGTTGAGGTACACGTCCCTTTCTGGTTTTGTTTATTACTATTTCCAATTTGATCCATCTTGTCCGACTCGGATATACTTTTCATTTGAATATGTTTCACTATCTATTGATTTCATCGTCAAAGGAGCATTATAATGTGGAATTTGGAGAGGAAAAATTATTTTCACTGTCACTAACATCAGAACCAGATTCCAAATGTTTTTTCGATGGACTTGCTATGCTGAGGATGAAGATCATACTAAATGAGTGGATATGGAAAATTACTTTTTATTTACCGCAATACATTGCTGATGAACATTATTAATATTTAATTTTAACGTAAAAAAATAAGCACAAAGGTTTCTCAAGATTATGAAACACAACTTAAATATTTCTTTATCAGATAAATCCAACACATTTGCTTTCATTATATGACGTCAAGAATACTGGAATCAAAAATGACTCCCTAGTTGTTATTATTTATTTTAATCTCATTTCGTATGAATCTGGTCTCGAATAATAACCCATAACGATAACTTATAAATATTTAAATACTTAAAAATGCAGTAAGACATTAATTTGTGAAAAATTGAGAAAACGAATTATATATATTGGTAAGAGTTGAAAATGACTCCTCCGTCATCGTAGTGTTAAGCTCAAATGCCTTTAGAAAAAAATAATTAACCAGGGTGTATTTTTAAAATTCCCTTAAAGTCAGATCAAAATGGAAAAATCTTTGCACAATTTTACATAATATGTGTCGTACTTTATTTTATAAAACAACAAATAACACTAGTTGGACAAACTGCTATAATCAGAGTTTAAGATAAATAAACAATGTTTTTTCCAAGAAATAGTTTTTACAATTTTATAAAACTAATTAGTAATAAGGAACTCCGACATTTTTTAGTGGATAAAATTCAAAAAGTCATTTTTAAATCAAATTGAGAGGAGGAAAGAAGATTACGGGCTGAGAACACCAGTAAATATATTAATTATGGTTTAAAATCAAAAATGTTAAATCACTCTCTCTATTGGTTTAAATACAGAGTACTTACCAACACATTGACATTTGGTAGTATATATGGGACTACAGCGAAGGAAAGATTATGCTTTTTTTGCAGGGATTCGCTGGAGACATCAAAACATTTTTTATTGGAGTGCATATATGTGGTAGAAATTTTAGAATATCTAAAATTGTTATTTGATGATTTTTTTAATATACAATTACGGAGTAAGGATTTTATTTACTTTTATAATGGACCGTACCAAGAAGAAATTAATTTTATTACCACTAAAACCCAATATTTTATGTATAAAATGAGATCTACTCGAGTTCCTTTAACTAAAAATTTTACTTCTCTGGTTGATCATATTGTTAATAACACGACGTTTTAATGTATTTTTATGAATATTATAAGATATAATCTCATGTGAATAAAGTTTTACCTTGGTAAAAAAAACCATGTTTTTCGATTTTTAGTAAAAAAAATTGCTAAAATAAATAAAGTTCATAACCAATATTTTCAACATATTTATTTCAAAATAGTTGGTTGAGCTGAAGCGTAAACATATGTAGTCAGTGTCAACTAAAGGGTCTGTATGGAAAGAGTTATGATCCCTCTAAGGCAAGTATGTTGAGTTTTTATTTTTTCTGTTTATATTGGAAATATACAAACTGATGTTTCAACTCTGCTGTTAAATTCAGGCAGTGTTTTTTGGTATATTCATACGACATTTCATTTAAAAATAATTGACTGAGCTGAAATCTTAAAACCTATTTATTTGTAATGGTACTGTAACATTATTCAGGTCGTTCAGTGTTAACTAAAGAGCACTATGTGGCCAAAAGATCGTATTTTCTTTTTAAATTGTGAGAACTAATGCTTACATATGTACATATACCTATACACCCTACATACAAAAAAATAATCAACTTTTACTTTAATTTAACGCATAAATTATTAATATGTTCCTATGTTTAAGAGAATTAAGCCTTCGTGGTAATTACTTCTAAGCACTAATAGATTTTGTTTTGACACTTATTCCCGAAAAATACGTAGAATTGCCTATATATAAAAAGATATGTATATTTTAATACACACAATAATTGTCAATTCTAAATATTATAAAACTTATAATTATACATGCTAATGATGCAAAAAAATGGTTGGATCCACGCACCAACGGATTTGCGTTTAAAATAATTTTTATTTTGTTTTTCTGAGAAATACTATTAGATGGAGCGAAAAAATGTTCCTGTCCATTTGAATACAAAAATACCCAAACTAACTCCGCATTTGAATCGATGCACAAATTAGTATATATTATAAACATTTGAAGTTTGAACTTGCTCACGCAATTAGTACTTTAGTTGGAAGCCAAAACAAAAAATATATCAATTTTACTCCTTATGGAAAAATAAAAAAAAAATATTGATACCCTCGTCGGCAAAAGAAGAAAAATTAAGGCCAACGACATCGTTCAGATCTTCTACGAGAACCCACATAAGTCCATGTTGTCAGTGGCCAAGGACTTTGACCCAAGGATCATCCGCAGACGTGTCAATGAGGCTGAGGATAAGAATTATCAATCAAGACCGATAAAAGTGGGGCTAAAATTTTGAAATTTTAAGGCTAAAGTTAGGTCCTTCTATAGAGGTCCCTATTGAGTGTGTTTACAGAGTTAGGAGCCCCTGGGTCCAGGTTCGACCTCATTCTGATCTAGTTCATGATAAAAATATTCCGATTTTATCTCTCTTAGAAGATAATATGTTCAACTTATAAGCATAAATTTACTTGATTAATTTAATTCAAATATCTAGAAAGGATTACACGAATGTGAATAAGGCGAAAAATATTATCTGGCATATTTTCACTCCATCTTTATTTACAATTTTCTAAAATAAAATACTTGGGGTGATATTCTTCATAATATTACAAAGCACCGTTTCTACCGATTTTAATTTAATAAAATTATTAGATTGCTTGAAATTGATAGCCACGACGATTACATCAAAAGCAGTCACATCTGTATGAAAAACAGCGGAAAAATGTCTCTGGCACAATCATTTACACACTTGGGTCAAAATATGAGCCGCATAACACTGTGGTGTTTGATGGCTGATTTGTCACTTCATCATTCCTTTGTATCTTTAAATAAAGAAGCTTCTTTTAAAGAAAAGTATTTGCAATAACAAATTCTCTGTAGTCTCTTTACATTCCATTAGGAATGTATACAAAAAATCCGTTCGTCTCTCAATCGGTAATTGTCGCGCCATATTCAATCAACACGAGAGATACAATAGGGAAATGCAAGGCCCCACTAGCGAACGGAAGCATTAATGGAAGTACAGGACTGGAATGATGTAAAACCCATTTTTATATAAAGAGGATTTAAATTTGCTGAATACCTAAGAAAGAGTGACACCAAAAGCTGAAAGTACTGGAGTACCCTCAAGTTGCCTGAAGAAGACAGTAAATAAATTCATTTATGCAACCTGGTGATAGCGGTATGAGGAACTTAAAAACCATGAAACATACCCGTCTAATACAAAAAAAAAGCCAAATTCATATTCTAGGAGACTAAATCGTGAGACTATTTGGGCTCTTAGTCCAATCTTTCTTCCTCATTTAATCAAATGGAAAAATACTTCTTACACTTGTGATATCTTCATGGAGGAACCACAGAGTTCTGATCCCCTGATAAGTAGATGCCTTGCTTTCTCTTTCAGGAAATAAAATAATGTTTTTTTAAATAAAAGTTATGGAATTTTGAAAAATGTTATGTCTAAAAATAATGAAATAGTATCTACTGTAGTAGCGCATATGTCCTATGCGTGTTTGTGCTCATTGGTCCATTTTACGTTTTTATTTATGTTTTATAATGAATGCACAATAACCTATTTTACTAAAACAAATCGTTTATTTTTATGATTTTTTGTGTAGGGATTTTTTTTAATTTCCTTAAACTTATTTTTTAACTTCTGCATTGTGGCTAATATATACAATAAACTTCCATTAATTTGGAGGCAATCCAATGCTTGTACCGTTATGATGATACTTTTCGTATTGTTCTAATCATTTTTTTAGATAATATCATGGAGAAATACCATCCTTAAGATAAAAACTTTGGTATTTTTATTTTTGTGTGTTTTTTATATTATGACAATTTGATTGTTATATTTTATATTCGAAAAAATATATGTTATTCCATTCCAAAGTTCTTTTAATTTGAACCAGTCAATTTATGATCTACAATGAAGAATCGAAGATTTAAAAACATAGTCTTTAATTTTTCATAGTTATAAAAGAAACTTGATAGAAGCTTGGGTCTTTTTAAGATGCTTACAAAAATTTAACAAGGCCTTGTAAGTTGCAAATCTTATTATTTTATCTTAAATGAACTAGCATCAACTAATATAATTACACTTTTTGTTTCAAAACTGTGTCTTGAAGGGGAAAACCCTTAAATATATATTGCAAAACATATTTTTTAAAGTTCTTGACCCTTATTTTACATAAAAACTAAACAATTATATCATTTTATAAATATTGTATAATAATAGAGGATCTTATTTTTGTGCTTATAATAAATAGTTTAATGATAGTATTATTGGCTATTTCTATTAATAAATAAATACTTATAGATATCAACTTGTTATCATCTCTTGTGTGTTGCATACACACATAAAACTTCTCTTCCGAACATTTTTCTAAGTTACTAAAGTTGGAAATAGGATAAAAAAGTTAATCCCCCCCTAAGTCGACTGAATGTACATTGATATTTGTGTATATATAAACAACATGTACTTCAATGTATGCAGAAAAAGTATTTGAATGGGGGGGAGCCTCAAATCATTTGTGGAATCATCATTTATGCATTAGTGGGTATCACCGCAGCCGGAGTGTAACATACCAAGTGGTTAGGCCCGGCAAAACTTTTGTATGATAAGGGATACGACCTTAGAAAAATGGATTTTGAACAGCCCCCCACCCCACCCCTTACTTCATTTAGTAACCAACTTTTTTGTCATCATTTTGGTTTACAATATTTCGAAAAAACGGGAACGTAAAAATTGTATTATCAGTTTTAAGGAAAATGTTTTATAACACATCGTGTTGTCAATTGCTTTAACAATAGTGTCAAACATTTTCAATGTTATTATAAATAAATAAATATATATATGAAACGTGGGGAAAATAAATAAAATAAATTTAAATTAAATAGAAAAAGAAACAAGATGTATCATCGAAAATGAGTGAACTAACTCAGGTTGTTGTTTTTAGACTGCATATATCCTGGTCACAGCTTTTATTTTTTCTAACACAACTTAATGTTAATTTAGTCTTTTTAAAGAAGAATTAAATTAAAATTTCGAATATTTCTACTCCATCCAAAATGAGATGTCTTTTTAAAATATTAATTTTAAAATGGATTGTAAAATATTTGAAGTCTTTTTATACCCCCTTCCCTATATAAAATATAGGAGGGATTCCTCATCGTTATTTGAGCTGTTACAGTTTATGGGCCACGCAAATTGGAAGGATGAAAAAGAAAGAAAAAGAGGAATCGGGAGTACTCAAGAAAAATGTCTCCCATTTAGAAATTGTTTAGGGATGGAATGGATTCATGGGGTTACAAGTATAAAAATTTATAGGGTTGTATTTACATTAGTAAGTATCGAAGAAAATGATGCTTTATATATATATATAATATATATCTACATATATATATATATATATTATATATAATATACCTCCCAAAAAACCCACTTTTTTAGTTATTTTACAGCGATTCTGTTCATTTTTCATGCTAAAAACGAGTATCTAAATAAAATCTCTAGCATTATTAGAAATTGGATCACTGTGTCAAAGGTTTCGTTATGAAACAATATAATATATTATAATAGACCTCCCAAAAAAAACCACTTTTTTAGTTCTTTTACATATACCCAGCGATTCTGGTTCATTTTTTCATGCTGAAAACGAGTATCTAAATAAAAATCTCTAGCATTGTTTAGAAATCGGACGTCACTGGTGTCAAAGGTTTCGTTATGAATCAAAACTTTTGGTTATTACTTATTTTGAAAAAAACTAGTTTTACAAAATTTAGCTATGATCAATTGATGACTTTGTTATTTTTTGCAAATTTTCGTCAAATAATATTTAGTGCCAATAAATGAACATAAGTGCTGACGCACCAACCATTTTTTAAATAACAGCTCCTACAAGGGTTCTTTATAGTTTCAGGAAGGAAAAAGAAAAAGAGGGTACTCAAGTGATGTTTTTAAGTTATCTTTTAAATACAATACAATAACAATTTAATCTTATTTCATCAAACCTGTTTTTATTTATAAACACGTGATTTAAACACCGTATCAGATTCAATTTCACTCTTTGATCTATCAGTCAAGTGCCTTTAACAAAAATGGAAACTCGGACACTGAAGAAGTGCTTAAGCGAGGCACTGGGTATTGGTTATACTCTAGAAATTTTCAAACCAGGTCCATTCCCGTTAACCGAAGAGGTGATACGGCACTTTTACTTTCATCTTTGGTCTTTGGGTAGACCGGACGCGCAGCTAGCTGCCCGTAGCACCGCCGATTCCTACTTCGTCTCTGGGCACCGTCTTATTTGCCACTCATGGCGAGGAAAAAATTAATTAAGAAGCTCCATCGCCTCCATGATCTATTTCGTGGGGTGGTGGATTCACTGCGACGGAAGCGAAAAAACGCCGAGGAGAAGAAGGAGCTCTTTCTCAAGGAATTGCAAACTCGTTTCGATGTCAGTGCCGAAAGTGCTTTGGACATCATCGAAGCCGACAAAACTCTTAGCCGGGTAAACATTCCTTTAATAATTGTAATAAGCTATGATTAATTTACCAAAGAATAACAATAATTTTATACCAAATGCCACCACCTATATCTCATTGAGCGTTTCTACCTTCAGCTTACAAACATCCATCCAACCTTCTTGGAGCTCCCGGTCACACAATGGGCTTCTGATTCAACATTCATTGAGTTAAGCGGCATCGTCACCTCTCTTCAAGTTGTCAATGACGCGGCAGAGAGGGCCGTCAAGTTCGGGTCTGACTTTACTAAGTGCTGACCAAGAGCGAGAAACAGCGTCAGAACATTCTTCAGGCTGTTGAACTTTCACGTCGTGCGTTTCCTCACGCAACCCGAAAGTGTTTCAATCGTGTCAACGCTACCAGCTCTGTGATTGAGCTGATGGTATCGTCTGGTTATGACGCCCGTTAGATTCATTTACGGAATTCATAGTTCAATCCATAATTTTTGATTGTCAAATATGAGCATATATATATAATATATATATATATATATAGTATATATATATTATATATATTATATATATAATAATAATAATATAATATATGTTGAACAAAATGTCTATTGGCGAATTCACGAGATTACCATAATGACATTTCCATTGAAAAACTGTATTTTGAGAAAACAAAAATTAAAAGAATTGGTATCAATACTGATGAGAGGGATTCAGAGGGAGTAGATTGGGATTCGATGGGGAAAATCTACTATCATTAGTCGTTTGAAAAACGTATTAAAAAGATAACTTAAAACATCAACATGAGTACCCTCTTTTTCTTTTTCCTTCTTGAAACTATAAAGTTCATTTATTGGCACTAAATATTATTTGACGAAAATTTGCAAAAATAACAAAGTCATCAATTGATCATAGCTAAATTTGTAAAACAAGTTTTTTTCAAAATAAGTAATAACCAAAAAGTTTTGCTTCATAACGAAACCTTTGACACCAGTGACGTCCGATTTCTAACAATGCTAGAGATTTTTTATTTAGATACTCGTTTTCAGCATCAAAAAAATGAACCAGAATCGCTGGGTATATGTAAAAGAACTAAAAAAGTGGGTTTTTTTGGGAGGTCTATATATATATATATATGAGGCTGTTAGTTTGAGGTACATTCAGTTATTATGGCTTCCTGTGTATATTTCATTGATTTACATAGATGTGCATAGAATCCCTCGTGAATTTTTACTAGCCAAGAATGACTTTCACATATCATCAAAGGATATAAGGAAGACTTTTAAGTAAAATGTTTTGTTTTAAATAGGCACACATTGTATGTGCTGAACCCAGAGTTCTTAATTGAATTATTTAACCAAATCAAAAGTGGATTCACCAGTCTATGCTTGATCCTTTGATATTATTTCTGACCAAATGTTCATGTTTTGAAGGAAAAATTGACCTTTATAGTTTTGAAAGAAACCAAAAGCCGATTACAGATTTCTTTGGTTAAAAAAAAATGAAATAATTTTTATATACATATAATCTTCTTTTTGTCCATAAACTGCATGTGAAATTAGAGATGAAATATACAATAACCAAGTGCTTTAGCTCAGTGAAAATATGTTAATCTCATAATGATAATGACGATGGTTCGACTCCTTCCGAGAGTGGAAGGCTAATATTGATCCGCCTCATTTATAATATGGATTACTTCTTATTCTTATCCACACAGTTGTAAATCCCTCGAGCCGAAAACGCAAAAAGTATAAAAATAACTTAAATAAACCCACGTATAATATTTTTAAGTTTTTTTTACTCCTAGGTAAACCCCGCCCAATTGGAACCCAATCCGTAGCAACTGGTAAAAGTTTATTTAGGAGCTAAGATCTTTATTATTGAAGAATTTAAATTTACATAAAATATCACATATTTTCAAGCATTGAGCTTCCATTGGCGTCTTCTAAGTTTTGGACTCCTCGGCGAGCTGGTACATCTCCTTTATGGTGCAGATAAAGTCAAAAATTTGATTAATCGGCATTTCCTCCTCCTCCTCCTTGCAGAGACGACATGAAGAACTTTGTGATTTTCATATCTTGAGTAAGTGACTGTTAAGACCAACGTGACAATGCTTACAACAGCCACATTTTTTGATATGGTGTCTTTTAAATTGATAAAATTATTCCTCAAAATTTGCTCTCCTATAAACAACCTAGAATGCCGGAGAGTCTTTAAGTTTAATAATTTTAAATTGACAATTTGAAACGCAGTTTACAGCTATTTTGATTAATTTTTAATTAAATTATTAATTTCGATTCTTTGTATATTCATTTTCCATATGCTTTAAAACAGTCCACTTTAAAATCTAATAGCATTGTACCATCGGGTGTAATGATAAACATTATATCTTTAACTCTCTAGTTTGATGAATCAATGCATGAATTGTAAATATTGTTATATATACAAAAAATATACCAAATATTGTAACTTGCAGGCAATAAATAATACAATAAATGTTGTTTTCTTTTTGTGAATATAAAATGTTTTTTCCTATTTGATGAGTATTTCTATTTAAATTAGACTATTTGTCTATATTGTTTGTGTTCAATATATAAATTTAATTAGTCCAGAAAATATTCTTAATATATATATTTGTTCTAAAGATGATGGTGCTTCAAAAATTTACACTTTAGCCATTTAGGAAATCAATTTTATCAAACTACTAGTAATTAAAAGGAAACAAAATCTGTGGGATAATATTCTGCTTACATTAGATTAAAAATATTTTTCTAATGACATAATTGTTATGAATAAAAATATATATTGTTTAGGGACGGATCATGGTATTTTTTTAACAATATAAATATATTAACTTTGGTATATAATTAATTTTCTTCCTCCAGAAAAATTAGTCAAATTATTCAGCCTTCTCAATAAAAATTCCCAATTTATCTGCGATATCATGGACTTGGGCCGGAGATTTGATAAAGTTTATTCCTTCAAATTCTCTCGAATACCTCAAACTCATCAAATGGACAATAAGACAACATCAACATTTCATATTGAATAAGAAATAATTTTAATAAGTCATTTTATATTATGGTTTTGTTTTTAAACCGTAATTTTGAATTATACTGTTCATTTATGTTTTGTTTTTAACGTAACTGTCTTCAGATTGTTTTTATACTGTATGGATTTGTAGTTAATAAATACACATCTTAACCAAAAAAAAACAATAGTCAAAGTTTATTCTCATGGTATATGTAAGTACGTATTGTGTGTGTTTGATCCAATTTATTATAAACTATTATCTGAACTAAATATTTCATACAGAAAAAAATATATAAATAATTAAACGAAAGGCAAATAACCATTACATAAGTCCATATAAAAACTGTAAAAGGAAAAAAAAGACTAGATGGAAGCAGCTGTTGTGACCAGTCTTCCAGCAACTTCATATTTGGGTAACTCCAAAAGAAACAAGATCAGAAAATGTGTTTCTGTGTTTCACTCCTACCATATATTGATTTTAATAATTTACTTTAAAGGCTTTCTGTACATATTTAAATATATAAATCGAAAACAATATAAACAAAGTTGTAAATAAGTTTTTATTTGTACATTTTCGTCCTATTGCATACAAATCATTTTCTTGAATAATTAATTACCCTTGATATTCTAGACAGGAATAACTACAATGGTTATAGTTTATTCGAGACCACAGAAATTAATATATACATCCAACAGTTCAAAGAGTGGATCATAGCTTGTAATAATCTATTGAACAAAGTTACAATGATGCATGTTCCTCAAAGAGAAAAATTACTTTAACGCCTATTGAATGAAAAGAACCCTTCAATTTTAAAATGATTATTAAAAGATCTTTCAAATACTCGAATAGGAAATGAATAAGAAATTTAAAGAATAGCTTACACATTATGAATTAATATAGTATATAATAATATATAGAAGTCATACAATAGTCAATATGATATTATTTGAGAACGAATGGCTATGAAGAGTGTTGGATTTTAAATAAAGATGTATCATTTTAAGCTTTAAATAGGATTGATTTTTATTGAATGGGAATTGGGGACTAATAATTTAAAGTATCAATACGGATATTTTGACACCAACACATATAATAATAAAATACAGCGATAAAATCCGTAACTACGAAATGAGTAAAATTATTATTTGTTTTGGTATGTTTCACAAGCATTTGATAAACTTTTCACCATGTTAGTAATCAAATATTATTTTTAAATGTAATAATTCTATCATTTTATTATTAAAATTCCGTTAGTGTAAATTAAAATACATAAAGGAATTGAAAATACACTCAGAACAACAAATAACATGACAAGGAAATAAAAAATAGCTACGTAAAAACACTTTATAATATTCTAGCTCAAGTGTTGTGTCCACATAAAACAAAGTTTAATTCATTTAGAATGTTACTGAGATACATTCTTAAGAGTCTCTTGATGTCATTTCAATAGAATTTTAAACTTTTTGGATAAGGTTTAATGAGACCTCCGGCCCAAATCCATGTTATACATCACTACGTACTATTTCTAATATATTTTTTATTCTTCATAAACAAATAATAATGCGTTTGGCCTTTTTCTTCTTACCTGAGACAGTCCTATTCATCAAGGAAAGACATCCAATTACATAGAGAATCACTTTATTCGACTTCACCCTCATTTTTGTCACGGGAATTCTTCCGTTATTCACAACCAAACAATGAATATGAGAGATAATCATATATTTTACCGAGAAAAACACTTTTCTTAGTCAAAAAGAATATCTTTAAAAGCTTAACTGCCTCCTTTTTTCCCCTTTACTTAGCTTTTTCTTGGCTCAATAACAGCACTGGAGTTATTTTGTATGAAAGGGGGGGAAAACCTTTTTTTCTTTCTTTTTTTCGTCCGTCTTTTGCTCACTAAATGAAGCGCACTTTTGAAAGGGAAAAAGGGGGGGGGGGGGGGGACTTAGATTGGCTCCATACAATCAAAATGATTAAATGCCATATAAAGGTAGTTTAAGATCTATGAGCTAACTAATACTGGATATTCAACAGAGAAGAAAAAAACTTAAAGAGCTTTCTGAATATATATATGTATATATCAGATCTGCGACTACCGAATGTTAATCGGTATTCGATACTACCGACGGTAGATTTCAAATATCGAACCGATTATACAATATTCGGTAGAAACTACCGAATACCGTACTGATTGACAATCGGTAAGGTATATTTGAAAATATGACTTTTCTAGCATTCACATAGAGACATAAAGAAATAGAGAGCTTATTCCCTTCAATAGCATAGTTCAACTGTTGCTTTGCCTAAGCGCTCCCTTGTGTGAAGAACTTGAACTTCGCAAAATATATAAACAACTACAACTTATAGTATTATATAGGAGATACGTAAATAGACATTCAATAAAAGCTTATGCTATGTTTTGAATACCAGAGTACCTGAAAGTGCATTTAATATCGGACAATAAGAGTAAATGAAAAAATCTATAGCCTTCGATTTCCTACAAAATCCAAGTACATATATAATTTATATAAGATTCGAATTATTAAATTTCAAATAAACTCTAATAAATTATAACAAATTATGTACTTAATGTCCTACATTATAAACTGTCCGATATTAAATGCATCTTAAGAAGTAAAAGCAGATACCAATATAATTTATCTCTCTTTTAATCTACTGCACCAAATATTGATCGATATTGTAGATATATAATAAAATCTACCTAATACCGATATCGATCGGTAAAAGTATATACCGAATTTCGAACCGGCTACTTCAATAGAGATGACGATGAGCAAGCTTCCATTAGCCAGGGGTCGACAACCCAAAATGTTGAAAGAGCCATAAGAGACCAAAAAAAATAATAAATGTGTCTGGAGCCGCAAAAAATTAAATGTCTTATATAACATTCATCTGGTGCAACTTATGGTATATATATTTTCCTCCCCCATCTTCTTAAAAGTTTATACATTTCCAGGGAGCCACTGGGCAGCTTTAAAGAGCCACATGCGGCTCAAGAGCCGTGGGTTGCCGACCCCTGCACTAAGCTAACAAGCTCCCTTTTGCCATTAAGTTGTATCACTGAATAGTATGAACCCGTTTCTTTACTCTTTAGACATGGAGATGAAATTTAAAAAATATATATTAGGGAGAATATCCTTGAAACCCTATCCACCTAGTATATAAGTCACTCCCTACAAGTATATCTCTTGATCCGGAACTATGTAATTCATTTTAAATGTGTGTATAGCCCATATAAAAACGTCACACTATGTTTTTTATGGCCTTCCCTGCCCCCTCCTCAATAAAAGGGTCTCTGAGCCTTGATATATTGATACATTTAGAATTATATGTTTAGACGAAGGCTTTCTAAGGCAATTGTATTTCCCTCTTAAATGAATATTATATGAAGCGGAACAATTTATAATTGTCAATGTGTTTTTAGGGGGGGAGGAGGTTAATTTTACAGTCCTTGTTAATCAAAACATACCATAGTACTTTGGGATTCAACGGATGGGTATAAATCTTGATTATGTGCATATAAAAATTGAACTAATTTTTTAAAATATTGTGTGTATACATATTCACGGTTTTTTATTAAAATCCAATCTGAGCATAGAATAACCGCCATATTACATTTTTTATGCTATTATTATTTTTTAAATATCTCCTCTAAGAGGGAATATAAACAATATTTATAAGGATAATATATATATATATATATATATATATATATATATATATATATATATATATATTAATAGAATCATATATCTGTTCCGTCTATGTCCCGCACGCTATCTCCTCCCACATTATATGGTCGGATTTGAATTTGAAGGTACCTATGGAATCTTGGGTCAAGACGGACCTAATAAAACTATTTGCAAAGTAATGGGACCAGAAATGAAAGGAAAAAAATTAAGACCTTGTCTGATTTGAACTACCTACTGTTCAAGGTAAAGAGAGGAAAAAAGAAAAGAAATGGAGGAGGAGGAGTTAGAAAAGTAGAAAAAGAAAAAAGCATCATATGTGACTTAAACATATTCTTTGTACAAAGTGAAACTTTTTATGAGGAATTTTGAACAATGTTTGTACAAAACAGAAAATTATTTTCTCTCTCCTCTTAATATATTCTTTCAGGTCTGTTTCATTCACAAACTAGATCCAAAACCTACCCATACCCGAAGGCGCGTAGGCGCCTAAATATGCAAGTACTCTAAATTAATAAAGTCCAAAAAAATATGACATGATCAGACACGTGCAGTGAGATTATGGAAGATGAAGCAATGGCGTCATCAATCATATTTACAATCCTGTAAATCTAACGTATGACCTCTGGATCTCACATGTCATAGCCTCACCACACGTCACTGGTCATGGCAGTATTTCATGTATATCCTATAATTTCTAGGCAAAGGTCTAAACAAAAGAATGGGATGGGATTACTTGAGCTTTCGGAGCTCAATTCAAAAATTATGTTAAAAAAATATGAAAAACTATCCAGCAATATTTAGCTCAAATCAATTCAAGTATAAAGTTCCTATTGCTAAATGATCTATAGGCAGAAATTCAATCAGCATCTTCAATATATTAATTATATATATATATATATAAACATATAAATATATAGTTTTGTTTTGTGGATACTCTATAAGAATTTATCTTTAACATCTATGTGATATTTCTTTAAATACTCATGAGACAAATATAACTGTAAACACATGAATCATATGACTGAACTTGCTTCCATTTGTACTCCAAGGATAACAAGGACACAGAGGTTGGGTGAAGTTGGTATTGTCAACGTCCATATTCATATAAATATGTTATTATGAATAATAATTATGTGACTTAATAAACTCCCATTGTTGCGTTTATCAAATTTTTTCAATATCTTTAATGAAATTCGCAATTTTATAAATATTGTCGTTGTAAACTTAGGCCAATCTCTGCGTACCAGATAGCCCTAGGAGTACCGCTTTTTGTTAAATTTTCCTTCTCAATTACTTCATTGCTTGATATTTGAGATAAGGCATGATTTTAATGGATGGATATCAATCGTGTACACATACATACTGTTGGCGTAGCCATCGGTGTATACTTACATTTTCATGCTTACAAATCTAACGACAAAAATACGTGATCACAAATTTCATCTGACATGAAGTCACAAATGGGTATCAAGAATATTTTCATCGGACTGTTGAACTCTAATGTATAATACTGTCCTTTCCAGTAGTAAAAAATACCAACAAACTTTTGCTGACATACAAAGTGATGCCTCCTGTTTATATATTTAGAAACTTTCTTTGTACAATTTGAGTGAGTTGTGTCTCACAAAACAGGGATTTGTATGTCCAATAGCTTGAACATACCTATTACTTGACTAACAAAACTATTTTTGATATTTCTGTATTTAGTCGAATATATTTGAAATAAAAGTGTAACAATCATATATCAAAAATATTTATTTCTTTACTACTTTAATAAACGCAATTCAATTGGAGCTGAAAGATTTATTAAAATAAACAAATGACCTAAATGCGTTTTTTAAGACTTTTTATTCGTTATATAGATTCGTGCATGTGTCTAGCTCATGATAGCTTTCAGATCATTCGTAGAGGTATGTATTTTATCAAGCCAGAGGAATAATTTATTTTAAGGCGCAATGATATGATCTTTTAAGATCAGAGATTTCCTATCCAAATCCCAGCTGTTATACTAAAAAGAAGAGAAAATAATAAAAAAATTGATGAAAGTGTTGGCAAAATATAGTCACTTATCATAATCCTTTTAATACGAACAGTTTATTAATTAACTTATTCATATCGAGGATACCAAAGAAAATATATATGAAAAATAAATAATAGAAAAAGAAGAACGATCAGCCGGCTAAAAAATCCTTGTCGTAAAATATAATAATGAACCTTTGTTCGCTGGTAATGTTGCAAGGCTCTTAAGCTTTATTGGGGTATTTCAAGCTCTTGCAACATTTTTGCTCTATCAAACAACTCTAATGAAACTCAAAATAGCAGAAGAGTAATATTATGATTGAAACATTGTTAGATTTTACTTGATTCACTTGAAGTGCCAAAATGTTTTCTCCCGAGTAGATTTTCCCATATTAAATATACTTATGGTGTTACTAATATTTTTGGGGAAAATATTTTTGAAGCTCAGATATATTTGAATAGTTGAATTATTTTATTCAAAACATAATTGCACTTGACCATCTTAGCCAGATCAATATTAATGCCTTAAGGTCCACGTAGATTAGACAAGAAACGATAGACAGATGACGGATTGGGAAACTCTAAAGGGGGTCTTCCATATACTCTTTTTTATCGCGGAAGGATCTGTGTAATATCAGCCTTCCAAAAATCACTCTTGTAAGGAATCCTGAGTTCAATGAGTAATTTTAATGTTCTTGTGCATATCCACACCATAGAGATATAAAAATATAAAGAGCTTATTCCCTCCAATAGCAGAGAACATCGCTCAGCTGTATTCTGGTCACAATGAAGTATTTCTCTGGAGAATCCATAGCGATATAAAGATATAGAGAGATTATTCCCTCCAATAGCAGAGAAATATCGTTCAGCTGTATTCTGGTCACAATGACGTATTTCTCTGGAGAATCCATAGAGATATAAAATATAAAGAGCTATTCCCTCCAATAGCAGAGAAACTGTATTTTGGACACAATGACGTATTTCTCTGAAAGATCCAATAAGCTCTCTATGTCTTTATATCTCTATGATCCACACCCATACAAATCAAATATATATTAGGGGTAGGAGGTATGGGGTCATATCTTTCAAAATATGTATTGTACCATTTTTTTTGGACCATTATGGTAAAAATAAGAAGAAAAAATAAAAAAAAATAATGTATTTTTGGGCGGTTTGCCGCCCAAAAAACCACAAACGATATTTGGGCCCTGAGATACCTCTGAAAATCAAATATTGATCACTTAAGGCCGGTTTTCTGGTCCCAGGCAACCCCCAATTGCTATGATGGTTATGAATACTTAAGGGGAGTATGGTAAATCATTGTTCCATCAGTTTTGGGGTGTTTGGAGTCCTTCAGGGCATAAAATTTCCCAAAAATGGCCAAAAATTGCCCGCCCAAAAAAACTTTTTTTGGCCCCCCCGAGCCCAAAATCGACGTGAAATTTCTTGTGTTTGAGTGCAGGGCCTTGAATATGTGAAAAATTATCATATTGTTAAAAATATGTTAAAATTGGTCTTTTTTAAATGTGAGTAAGACATTGGGACTTATTTGAGCTGATCAGTATCCTTTTTTAGAACAGGCCTTGATAAAAAAAATTTAATTCCATTGTGAAGATCCTCAGCAACATGGAGACGAGATGGGTTGCAGAACAGAAGACCTACAACACACAAGAATACTAGCCAGATTGAAAAGGGAAAAATCAGACGAAATACACCCAGAAATGTTACAAGCATTCAAGAGCTGGGATGGACCCGCAACAACAGTGGAGGAGCTGAATAAGGTCCTCCAGGAAGGAGTGATACTGCTGA
>CP045900.1:18285425-18321369 GCA_013387185.1 Caligus rogercresseyi | reverse complement strand
CTCCTTCACAAAATGGCTACGAGCCCTTTTCCATCAGCTCTACTTCTTCGTTCAAAGAGCTAAGCGTTCTCTCGGGGGAAGTCTTACTTAACTGTGTCATATAATACCAAAGGTGTATGTGAGAATTTTCAATAAGTACTACAATTCTTCTATCGAGTGGAGGAGATCGATAGGATATAATGAAATTTACTGGTGGCTGATGTTCAGCTCTAATCTGACAAATCATATAACGTCAAGACTCTCTCGGGTTTGGGGTGCCGCTCAGCGTATTTTATGGAAATTAAACCATTTACGACACCCAATACAACTGTTGACGTCATTAGAAAGAACGCCAACAAGAATTTTTAACTTTCGAAATAGACCACAACCAGAGAGTTTGGAGGAAGAAGAAGCATCAATTTAGAATTCTTACAATTCATGAACCTCCACACAGAAATATATTTTCGGATGGACGATTTAAGTATCCTTTGACAAGGACATCTCAACAACAAATTCTATGTACACCTTGGCATTTGAAATGTCTCCTCCATCTCATAAAGGAGAGGTGGACAAAATTTGCAAAAAATATTTGAATCTCCTCCTGGCCTTCCCTCAAAATGGAACAATCGGATTCTTGAATCATTACTTGGCATTCATGATGAAAGGAAATTCACTTCTCAATTGATTATTTCGGCCGATCTTTTGTTTTTTACAAGACCATGTAAAGGTTGTGGGTGTTTATTCACTCGACACCTCATGTATTTGTGGAGTGTCGAGTGGTGAAAATTCTCAAAGATTTATTCTTCTAAACTCACATAGCTCCGTTGTGAATCTTCAAATGCTTGGAAAGGCATTGTTCTCTTCGGCCTCGGAAAGAACAACAAATCACCGAGAGTCTAAGGCACTAACCTTTAGTATTTTAAACTCAAAGGCCCTGATATGTCAAAAGCTATCCTTCTACTAACCTTGCATCCCTTCGAGCTGAGGAGCATATTTTTGGCGGCAGCAGCAAGATATACAGCTTTATTTTGGAAAATCCCCTCGTTGGAAGACAGAGCAACGTGGACCTCTGCCGGAAGAATCATTAAATATTTCCCAAGTCTCTCCCTCTAACATCAAAACTGATAAAAATAAAACATAGAAATTTCAGAAGGCTATACATTATCATAACTTTTTGAAATAATTTTTAACATTTGTGTTCAGAGTTTTAAAATATTTAATAGTTGTGTAATTATTGTAAAATGATTTTAAAAGACGATTTGTTTTGTTTTTATTTGTATAATATTTTATTGTAGTGTTCCTCCCCAGAGCAAAAAAATTAAACTATAATGTATATTTATGTTTTTATGACACATTTGCTTTGGGTTTTTATGTAAATATCTCATTTTTATTTATTTACATAATAAACGAACTGGTTAATTTTAAAAAGTGTTATATCAATTCAGATAATAATCAGTACTATATGACTATTTATAATATGACTTGATACTACATATATTAAATATAACCATGCGTTGAATCGGCTTATGAATAACAACTTTCCGTATCTATGCATTTATCTCATATGATAAGCAAAATATAGGAAATTAGAATATATATCGAAATAATCCTTTATATCCATTATACAAAAATCAGGTATAGAATAATAAAACCATGAAGACAGAAAACATTCAAGTTTTAAGTATTAAAAGAAAAATAGTGAAACTTTCAGTGCGATAATATACATGAGTATTGATGAAAAACATTTTATTTTTAAGTGGAGACACGAAGTTTTTTAAAATCGTAAAGCACACAAACGGTAAACATGAACACACATTAACAACAATAACCTATACCTTCCTTAACTTTTGCATGTAAGAGATGAATGAGTAGTTTGAAGAGGTTATCTTCCTTGTTGAAATTTCATTTTTCTTAACATCAATCTTAAAAACACTGGATTCAATATGATACGAATATCGACCATCGAGAATATAGAGTATGGAAGCAATATACTGTAGTGCAGAATAACATTGTATTGGATATTGCAATTTTTTTTAAAGTCATACAACAATATGAACTAAGTTTTTAGAACCGTCCAGTGATGTCATTTCCCTTTTATTTCATGAAAAAAATATATATCATTTCTAACTTTTTATAAAAATATTTGGGTTGTTTATCATAAATCGCAAAATAACAGATACAACGTTCCTATAAATGTAGATTCAGTTCTAAATATTATTTATGGTATCAACTATCAATATAAATATAAAACTAAGTCTCCTAGAACTTGGATTAATTATCAAGAAGGTATTGCTAATATACTACATTTGTGTACAATAGAAATAAATATAAGTACTCTTGATTTTCCTTCCAATGGAGTGATTAAAAACACTTTCTAGTACTAAATTAACTCATACGTAAATGAATACTTTATAAAAATATACTTTATAAAATGCATTAATACCTTTTTGAACTAAAGAGTAGGCCCTACTCAATAAATCTGAAAATGGTCATACCCGTATAAGTGAGTATCTCAAGTAGGATAATATACTTGAAAATCTAAATTAATATATATATATATGTATATACACACACACCACACACATATATATATATATATATATATATATATTATATATATATATATATATATATATATATATATATATATGAAGTCGTTAGTTTTGAGATACATTAAGTTATTATATCTTCCTATGTATATTTCATTGACTTATATAGATGTGCATAGAATCCCTCATGAGTTTTTACTAACCAAGAATGACTTTCACATATCACCAAATGATATAAGGAAGACTTTTAAGTAAAATGTTTTGTTTTAAATAGCACACATTGTATGTGCTGAACCCAGAGTTCTTAATTGAATTATTTTTACCAAATCAAAAATGGATTCACCAGTCTCTGCTTGATCCTTTGATATTATTTCTGACCAAAAACTTATGTTTTGAAAGGAAAAATGGATCTTCATAGTTTCGGTTTTGAATTAAAACAAGAGCCAAATTCAGATTTCTTTGGTTATTAAAAAAATGAAATAATTTTCAAGACTGGGTCATTTAGGCTGAAGGGAACACATTAAATCTAGGGAGGCATTTTCAAATTTCATTTTTTAAGGGTGTAATTTCGACTCGTGGGAGGAGGAGGTCGATATTTATAAATTGAAATATATATATGTATATTATATATATATATATATATATATAAACAAACACTTTCGTATATAACATACATGAATAAACATTCTAGTAAAGATTGATGAACTTCAATGAAATAGTACCCTATGTTCAATTCTATAATATTTATTCTTATGGATACAATCTTATTAAAGAAATATTCAAAAACACCAAGATATATGAAACCCAGGTACTCCATGGTGTTATGGAGTGTAAAACGTTGGTAATTATTTTTTAATTGACCATTTATTTAAAAATCATACATAACATAATATATACAATAATAAATAAAAAGAGCAAGAGGGTTTGTAATAAAATCATAAATAAACATTGTAGTTTAAAATTAGCCCTCTGAAGCAAACCCATCACATCATTAAAACATCATAATCTAAGTTATATTTAGTGGAAGTGAGTAACACGAAATAGAGGAAACAAATTTTGTAAATAGTATATAAGAACATCTTTTATTGCACGGCTCCCTCGATGATGTCATTTGAAGTAATTATTTATTGTTTATCAAAATAAATTCCAGCAATCAATTGATGATATTAACGGGAAGAATAACATTACAAAAGGGTATTCTTATTTTTAATGACGTTACACCGGCAAGCGAAGAGTCATCTCCATTTGAACACACCTTCTATATCAATATACTTTTATATTACCATTAATAAATGTTAATATCATCAAAGAAAAAGCCAAAATACTATCGAGTAGCACATGAAGCTTGTGTATGTATATCCTATGGCAATTTCACATTTTTTTGTTGCTAATAATTTTACTAGAAAGCCTTAAATTCAATGTAAACAACGTTTTCAGAGGAAGGAAATAATTTTAATATCATATAAGCTCAATATAATTCAGTGTTTTGACAGATATAAATATTTAGCCTAATATGAACAGAAAAAAATAATAAGAAGAAATTTGAAAATCAAAATCATATCAAAATACATCAAAAGAGAAAAAAATCGATTGGAAGAATATCCTTGCAATAAAATTTGACAAATAATCTTTGAAGTTTGGAAGCCAATTTAAACAGTTACCAATGTTGAAAAAAAACCGTACGGCTTTTTTCAAGATTGTTATTGGCTAAAATATATTAATATGAAGTATTTTAAGTGTTTTTCAGTTACTCCAAACTAATTTCAATTCATTATAAAACTTTAAATTTTAATTTTAAGGATACTTTTAGACTATACGCGTCTTACAAAATGCTGAATTATAAGAGTTTTATTTCGTGTGGCTCATATTATTTTCTAGTTTGTATGACTAAAGCTTATCAAAATAGATTTCTACTCTATTTTTCGGGATAATAAATATGTAAGACTTCCAAAGTCTGATTCTTATATTGGTAAGACAATTGGCTTAGTTGTCATTTTATATACAAATAAAGAGAACAAACTGTTTATATATTGCTTACAGATCACGAGTAAGTATGTCATTTGTGGGTCTGTAGAGTGATGGCACATCCTACCGTTGCTTCAGTTTATTCTTTTTTTTAAAGAGCTAAAGGTCAAAATATACTTTATTGCACCTCCGCCGGATTCGAGTAATCTGCTAAATACTGAGTTAAAACAAAGTAAAAGATCACCTAAATCGTAAAAGTGTTTGTATGTTTTGTGAAATGAGATAAAATTGTTCATTCAATACCTTCTTGGATCAAAAACTAAACCTCAATTCGAACTGAATTGTATAAATAGAACTCACAAACAAACAAAAGTACATTGAACTAAAGGCAGTTTTTTTAAACTTAAATAATTGGCATGGAATATGGTATATTTCAACAATCAAAAATTGAAATTCGTATAATTTGTCATCTTAATATTATTCTTTCGACTACTTTGCCAAAAATTATCATTTGAATCATATGAGGAATGATGATATATGAATTTATAGGCAAGATTCTTTTTTATCACAGAAATATTTTATCCTTTCTGGAAAACTAGTTATTATATTGCTCAGCTTGTGCAAAGTATGTAGTTGACAGGCTCGTAATATTTTTATTATATTGAAAATACAGAATTCTCGAACGATCTATATAAATTAAAAAATTGGTCTTTATGCCATCAAATAAATTTATTTTAATCATTCTTTTGTTGAATATTCAAATAAATATAAACTTAATAAGAACTAATTCGTAAAGCACCACAATTTAAATAGAAAGTCGAGTTATATATAGAATATATAGACAAAAATATTATAGTTTTTTTTGTAATCATTTGAGAAATAACTAGATTAATCAATTCACTTTTTTAGACTGTGAGCCAGAATTGAATGCAGTTATCAGTATTGACATATATATATTGTTATAATCCTATTTGTTTCAATAAATCAAAATAGTCGGACATATCAATATTTACTTTCCCAAAGTCCCCTTTTTGATATAGAAGACTTTGTGAAATAATAAAGAATAAAAGCTTTGAGACACACTTTAAAGCTATCGACTATTAGACTTTGATTATTTAGATTAACTACATTTATGCATTTATTACATCCTCAACGATTTGCTAAATGTCCTAAAAATGCCCTAGCTTTGGTTGGTTATAAAACCTTTTACACTTACATTAGATATATCATATTATTTTTTATCTTTGACAATAATTTAACTTTTATAATACTCTTTAATTTTTACTACATCTTGAAAATATTTCCAAATCCTGTCTAATATGTTTCATTCTAAAATAAATTAAGTAGGGATGTTGAGAGTTTCCAATTGTTTGGAACAGAAGCCTTATGCGATAAAACTTTTTTCTTCATCCTTGTATGTACAACTTTTTTTCTTTAAAAAACGAAAGTCAGCTTTGCTAGAATGAAGTCCACAATATCATATAAATGAAGGAGGAAACCATCTAATCCATATAAAAATAAAAGGATCGGTCGATTTATTCAATTTTAAAACAAAAAAGGAGTCTAGTTTCTTCATACTCTCGTCAAAAAATATAATACTTAAGGATCCAGTTATATAAAACTAAATATAGACGAATAAAATAATAATTATTAAATTCCTAATATAAATTAAATAATGGAAGAAGCAACATTAGATTATTCGTTAAAAAACATTGAATAAAAGGTCTTGACAAAGACTGATTTATTAATAATTAAATATGATTATACAAAGAACGAAGGAGATAAATCTGTATGATCCTTGTATGTTGATCCTTAGGAATATGTGTACCTTAAGTTTCTAAGAGTTATGACCATAGAGATATAAAGATATAGAGACTGATTCCCTTAAATGGCAGAGAAACAGCGTTCTAATGTTTCTGTGTGTGCAAAATAAACAAAGTAATTTATACTACGTCATCGTAAGCTGATCATAGAGATAGAATCTATGAATGATGAAGAGAATAAACTCTCTACAGTATACCCTCGATATAACGCCCCTCTGTATAACGAACTTCGGATACAACGAACCTCCTGGAGCTAGCCGAACAAGCCTCAGATATAACGAACTTAAGTTCGTTATATCTGAGGATACCGTACTTCCTGAGCTGGCCGAACAAGCCTCATATATAACGAACTTAAGTTTATTATATCTGAGGCTACCGAACCTTTTGTGTTCATGACCAAACCAGCCTCAGTTATAACGAATCTAAGTTCGTTATATTTGAGGCTACCGAACCTTCATGACCGAACAAGCCCCGAATATAACGAACCTAAGTTCGTTATATTTAGGCTACCGAACCCGAATTATGAGCTGCTGCGGATCATGCGGTTTGAACTTATAGGAAGGTTTAAGGACTTAGATATTACGGGCCTGGGAGAATGGTATTCTCGGAGAACTCTGGATGCTATCCAGGTTGTATTGATATATGATAATGAGGATGTCTAAAGATATTAATACTTTATTGAACGTCCGTCTTCTACGAAGGGTGAGGAGAGAGAGAGAGACTCAGTTGCTCGCGGAGGAAATTCAAAAGGGAAGAAAAGAAGTAAAGAAAAAGGACAACGTCACAATCATATCAATAGGGATGTGCCGCCCCGAAATACTTAATATTCGGACCGCCCAAACTCATGCGTGAGGTGCAGCAGAGGAAGACGCAGGCGAAGATCTCTGACTTCTTCAAGGCTGGCCCCTCCCCAGCCGAGAAGAGGTCTAGGACAGAGTCTGAGACCAGCAGTGTGTCTGTGACTTCGACTTCCTACACTAATCTGCCAAATGTGTCCAGCGGCAGTTCGTCGTCACTCCTGCAGGATATACCTTACACTCCAGAGCCCCCCTCTAACGAACTTCGGATTTAACGAACTTTCGGATATAACGACCCTGCCCTCCCCCCATATAGTTCGTTATATCGAGGGTTTACTGTATATCTTTTTAAAAGTTTTACTGTCACAATGACGTATTTCTCTGAAGGATCCAATCAGCTCTCTATATCTTTATATCTCTATGGCTATGACCCCAAGAGATAAAGCGAGCTTATTCACTTCAATAGAAGAGAAACATCGTTCAGCTGTCGCCTGTTCCCATTATATACAAAGTAATTTTACTACAACATTGTAAGTTGATCATAGAGAAAGAAAGTTTGTTTATATTGGGCATAATGACGTATTTCTCTGAATAATCCAATAAGCTCTCTATGTCTTTATTTCTCTAAGAGTCATGACCACACATCTCCCCTCCTTAGATTTGAATAAATAAATATGTTTACACAGAACTCGAAAAACAGATATGAAATTAAGATTAAAATAATATTTACGACGAACTAAGAAGACTAGGGCTGGATGAAAATATTTGTTGGTTGAATTACGTTTTACCTCTTTAAAATAATTGAATATGCGCTTTTTCGAGAGTTTTATTTCTATAAATTGAGATCATTAATTTGTTAGGTGTCATGTGTTTGCTTCAATCGTCTCATATATATATATATATATATATATATATATATATATATATATATATATATATGGAATTTATTGATGCATCTATACAATGCAGTTGTTTCTTTTTGAAAGAGCAAGATATTTACATATTTCATGGACCAGTATTCAAGTAAACCGAAGTAGCGTTCTATTTTTATACGAACGAATTTTTTTAACATATAAACTTTAAGTAAAATGGCAAATTACCCTATTACAATTTTGGTCAAGTCAATGTTTTAATTACAAAATGTGACTATTAAAAACCCAGTATATGAACTTATAGGCCTAATTAATGTCCAATCAGTTGAATTATATAAAGGAATTATTTAGCTTCATTTATTATTATTATTTTTTTTTGCCCACCAGTACAACAATTTTATTCTCGTTTTATATCTAGGACAAGACATTGCCAACAAAACTTTCAAAAAATCAAACTTTATAATTAATTTTAACTAAAACATAACAATATAAACTGTAAGGGGAAAATTTGTTGGGGGCTCTTAAGATATTGTGAAAAAATAAATTTGTATTAAATAATTCATTTATTATTTAGTTCATGTCTCGGTTTATACTAATATAAATAATTCATTTTGGGTGCAGAGTAAACTGCATATATAACGCATTCCTACACCTTTTTAACACCAATAAATATCTAAATTGCACTTTTATTATCCTCAATTTTATGGTGTTTCATTTTCTCGTTAAGTAATTTGGGTGGTTTAGTTTGAAGGTACATGGGATAATTGATAATATAAATGCCTCATAATTCCTATTAACAGCTTTTAATGCCCCCGAATAATCCCTGTTGGCCTGCAGTTGTTTTTGTGCATTTTATTTATTGCATTACGAATATCAGATTGCAATTCCATGAAAAAGGCTTTCTTCAAAAACAAAGCTTGGTCTCAATGTGTAAGCCTGTTCAACACTCAATGTTAACCTCACAGGTTAAACTTCTCCTCAAGAGTTAATAAGATCTGGGGTTCATAGACTAGTTTTAAATAGTAACTTTTAACTTTCAAACGAATAATGGAATTCCATCGAATCAAATAGATAAAAAAATATTGATTCACCTTTCATGGAATTACACAAAATCATCTTATGATTTCGTAGCCAGTGGATTCATCTTGATAAATGTATTTATATTTTTTCTGTAATTCAATTCATGCAAAGACAAATGCATAATATTATCAAAGCAGCTTGTAACATTCGTAATATATATTGAAAAATTCATTTTTCTAATGCATAACTTTTATGTTAAAAGAAGCAACACAAAAATCGACCAATGACAATTTACCTCTAACTTATAATAATGGCAAAAAATTACGTGCAGTATAATTGTTATTGATTAAGCAAGAAAAAAAAGAAATATGTAAACAAAGACAATTGCATAATAAATAGTTTTAGTGGCATTTTCCATTCATGGTAAAATATACCATGTATATATATACATATATCAACAATTTTTTATCAATGTCGCTAACATGATTTAAAAAAATATAATGACAATATATTTTGCAAAGAAAAAATCAACATATTTAAATTTAATACTTTATTTTGATTAACAATTATCCTTTTTTTTTTGTACACTCGGTACTATTTATTCAACATCTTCAAAAACAATTCACATCAAAAAATCTTCTTCAAACGGCATAAACACAACAAAACATTATCTATTATAGGGTCGAAATCTTGGGGAGGAGGGGTTTTCATACTTCTGCATTGATATAAAATATACTGAACTTTAGTTGTAATAAAGTTTACTTCTTCTTGATTCTTGCCCAGATACAAATAAACCAATTCCTTTGAAGTTAAAATTAATTGAAAATTGGTAAAAAACACAATTTTAACTTGTTTAAAACATCATCAACCAAGGGACACTCTAATAAAAAATGATTCAAAGTCTCCAAGGAGTCCTTACAAAAAAAGCAAAATCTTTCCTCACTAGTCCTTCCAAAATACTTCCCAGGGATAGAGTGTTGGTAACAATTCTGTACTTCAAGTAGTACAATGAGACATCCAGCCGAATGGAGTTTAAAACTTTTATTATCTGACATGCTGAAGCGTTTAATCTAAAATGTTCTTTCCTTCTCTCTCAATCTGGCTAAAATATTGATAAAAACTGATTTATTTACAAAGGTATTTCTTAAGAAATTATTATTTGATAGTATTAAAAAATTAAAAAATCGTCTCTTGGTCCTATTGGTCTTTTTCTAAAATTTATTTCATATAAAATCTTTTTCTTCTCTAAAATTTCATTTTGAGTAAAAAAAAGGTTGCTATTAAGAACTTCACCCAGATAGTTGATTTTTCTAATGATAGACATATCTCTCATAAAACAAAGTCTTTCGTTATCTTTAACAGGTTCTTGCCATTCCATCGTTTTTAGGACATTTTTTGACAATTCCTCATACACGTTCTTATTCTCACTCCAGAATCCCCCATAGCCGAAACTACATCTAAAACTTTAAATGGACCCTCGCCCCGAAATTCGTCTAAGGGCTGTTGGAACTTTTCAATGTATTTAAGATGCAATAGTTCACTCCATATAGATTGACTATTAAAAAGTCGCTGAAACCACTTAAAAACCAGGACCTTCCAAAAATTCTTAAAGGGGAGTAAACCCAGCCCTCCAAATTTTTTCGGACAATTTATTCGCTTCCATGTAATGTTCCTACTCCTTCCCATAGGAAATAAAAAACTTTCGCACAGATTTTCCACCTTTGAGCATAAAGCTTCTGACACAGGCGTTAAAATTAAATATGTGTTAAAGTTGGTAAAATAAGAGTGTTCCATACATGGATTCGTGCGGAAATATTCTTTTTCAGAAAGTAGTAAAATCTTTTGATGCCCCTTTCAACCCGAGTCAGAACCTCACTTATATTTTCCTTCCTATCCTCGCCATTAATTGTAATAAAAGATCCTAAAACCTTCATAGATTTAGACACTTGAATACCTTGTAAATTAAAATTGATATTAAAATTAGACATGATATTTGATTTATTAAAATTTATATGCAAACCTGAATTTTCTTCAAATTTTTTAAAAACTTCTATTGTTTTATAAAAGGATGAGCCGATTTCTTCTTCGCTACCAGTGTACATTACCGTCACATCGTCTGCAAAAGCCTCAATTTTAAGTTCCGTTTCTCCAAATGTAACACCTTTGATTTGCTGGCACAAATTGATTTCCGTAAGAAGCGGATCAAGAGCAATAATGAATAAAAAGGGGGAAAGTGGATTTCCCTGCCTGCATCCTCTTTCCACAAAAAATTATTTCCAGGTTTATCATAAAAGGTTTTTATATTACACAAGCTCAAAGCAATCATACGAATAAAATTTTCTTTAAAACCATGGGATCTAAGACATTTTATAATCCATTGGTGGGATATACAATCAAATGCTTTCATAAAATCAATTCCCATATCGCTTTATTATCCTTTTGGATGCTTGAAATTGAGTCGCAAAGGCTTCTACAAACTACTTCGGTTCCTCGTCCTGGTACAAAACCTTTTTGGGAGTCACTTATAATCAGTGGTATTATTTTTTTAAATCTACTAGCCAAAATCCCATTATATATTTTAAAAGAATATTAAGCATTGTTAAAGGTCTAAAATTTTCTATTTGCTTGGGGTCTTTGCCTTTTTTAAATAAGTATTAATTTTCCAATGGAAATATGTTCCTCAAAGTATCCTTTTAAGTTTGATTCCTTATAGACTTCTTCGAGTAAAGGGCATAAAAGTTAGAATATTTCTTAAAAAACTCCATTGGAAAACCATCAGGGCCTGGAGATTTATTCTTCTTGTCGTATTTGTCTATATATCTTTTATTTCTTGTTTGCTTATATTACTATTTATTTTTTCATCTACAATCGGGACTGTTTTTTTAAGAGACTGTTGTATCAAAATTTTGAATATGAGGGGCAAAGTCTGCAGTATTAAACAAACATTTTATACATTTCTTGTCATAAAAAGTTTTTTTCATGCAATCTCTACAATTAAACATATTTTGGAAGAAATTAGTTACTTTTGTCCGATTTTTTCTGAGAGGTTTCTGAACTTCCATCTTTATTTAAAAGTTCCGTGACATTATTTTTTTCTCCGTATATTTTGTCTATTTTTTTTATCTTTTGAAATAAAACATGTTCTTTTGAAACAGATTTGAGGCTGATCTAATTAAAATACCTTCTGTAAGAGTGTCGTGAATTTTGCTAAGTTTATATCGTTTTAATATCGTCCCGACCAGAGGCGCGGGAAGACATTTTTGGCAGGGGGTGCTGTTGGTGGGGGACGAACTTTTGAACGGGGATCTGGGGGCCCTCCCCCAGAATTTTTTTTATAGATGCAACTTCCTGCATTCTAATCAATTTTAGGGCATGGCAAATCCCATCTGACTCACTCTTTCAGAATCTACCAAAGAGTTGGTACACACAACACAATCATTTCTGTAGCAATCAGAATCAATGGTAGCAACTCATGCACTCGCTCTTGCCAGCACTACCTACGGCACTGAAAATAGCAATTAAACACAAAGCACTCGGCGGTGCTGTACATGAAAATAGCATAACCCAATGACTTGCCAATTCCCCCTTTGTTGCGGAAGAGTTACTGCATTGCTTTTCAGTGCAGCTGATATTGAATAAAAATAAATACATTATCACAGTACTATTATTATTATAGACCTATTAGGCCTTTTGTGTCCACAGCTCTATCTCCCCTCAGTGCACATACAAGTATAATAACAAAGAATGTGTCATATATACAGTATTTATATATAGCTTAGGCCAGGGATGTCAAACTCAGGCCAGAATGATTTATAAATACCATATCTTAGTAGGCCTATTTATTGGCCTATATTTTGTTTGGTCATGAAAACACAAATATAATTGTAGGCTTATACAATGAAGGAATCGGATTCTTACTCATGCGCTCCTTGAGAACGAGGATGCACTCAAGTGCGCCGGACACACTCGCGTTGTCACCCTGCAGACTCTTTGCCACTGTCTCGCATGGCCCAAACATCGCTTCACAGCAAAGCAGACCGTATGCTGTTCTGGCTTTCTGCGCTTGCTTCAGGAGTCCAAATATTTTTTGGCGAGTCTCGCCACGAACAGTTCTGTCCTCCTGTAGAGTGCGTAGGGTCTGGAGGAGCGGCCCGTAACCCTGTAGCAGTCTGCTTATAGCCCTGGTCCTCACACACCACCTTGTGGGACACAGCGCTGCTAGGTTGGTGACAGGTTCCCCCTCTGAGAACAGGCTCTGGTAGAGACTCATTCGTTTCGCAGACTCCCGGATGACAGTGGAGACGCTTTGTACAAAGTTGAAGATTTCCGCTATCAGAGAAACATCCCGCGCCACCTCTTGCAATGCCAGGTCTAACGAGTGGTTACAGCAATGGACAAACAATGAGCCAGGGCAAAGTTCTGCCAGACGCGTCCGCACTCCACTTATTCTTCCGGCCATGTTGCTTGCCCCGTCAAAGCAGTAGCCCTGCAGCTTTTCAATAGGCAGGTTCAGTCGCAAAAATATGTCAACAATGCACCTGAACAGACTGTCTGCCGTGGAGTCTGGTGCACTGTATAACCCCAAAAAAACACTTTGTTTGCCCATTTGAGAATCCACGTAATGTAGATGGCAGGAAAACTGTTCCGATGAGCTGATGTCTGTGGTGCCATCAGCTGTCAACCCGAAGTAACTTGAACAATTTGCCTCCTGTACCAACTTTCGCTGCACAGCATGTGCAAGCTGCTCAATCATTTCGTTTTGGATCGTATCCGAGAGCCAATTATCTCTCCGCAGCATCCATTGGCGAGCTTCAGGAAGAGACTCGGTGCGATCCAGCATCATTAGCCAAAAATTGCCGTCCCGATGGTCGTGGCCACGGAGTGGTAAGCCCTGTCGGAGCAAATAGCGCACCGACTTGAACGCCTCGTTCAGAACGACCTTGGCAGTTTTCTGATCTTTTGCCACCACGTCGGAGAGTAAAGCGCTGATTGGGGTGTTATTAAGTGCAGCAACTTTATTCACGGCGCCCAGATGAAATGTCGATCTCTCATGCTCCCTGAATTTGTTGGTGGCTTTACGCCAATTCGAAAAGCCCCCTCTAATGAACACCGCGTCTGCTCTCTTCTTCTCCTCCTGTATAAGACCTTTCTCGACCGCAGACACGCAGGTGTAACACAAAGCTTTTTCCACATCCTTTAGGTAATGCAGCCACTTCCATTTTCCAAACCATGCTGATTTGAAGGATCTGGTAAAAGTTTCAGTCCCGAATTGTTTTGCTGGAAAATCCAAAGCTTGCGGCTGAAACGGCTCTGATGGCAGAGGTGATGTCCCTGTTTCCACGACACTCTCCTCAGTATCTTGCGAAGGGCTAGCAGCAGTGCTAACAGGGATCACATCAGCAGCAGCAGCAACCTTGTCCTGACGCTCCAGTGCTTGATAATATTCTTGGTCCAATGCGTTGGGCTGTGGATTACTATTCTTCAAAAGTTTGTTTTTGGGGAGGCTTTGAAAAAAAGACGACATCCTCTTCTGCGACATGTTTTTCGACTCTTTGCTTATTTTAACACAGCGGGCTCGCGGGTTTTGTTTCGAGGAATCTCAATCACGTCAGGACAAAAGAAAATCTGATTGGCCACACAACAAATTGTATTAATTTAATTTTTTATACATTCGTACAACATTTATTCTTTAGTTTAAATATTTATTTATTACTAGGCCCTCCGGGCGGGTGGGTGGCCTACGGCCACAGCATTTATACATGGTAACATATCTATGGATAATATGTTGAGGCAAGGATTGAACCTTGCATCAAACAATGAAGTTTTTTAATCTTGTTTAGATGATGATGGAGACGTCGTATAGAAAGTAGTTATATGATAGAGAATGATGTGAATATTTTTCATAAAAAGGAGAGGAAAAATATATATTATCCAGTAAATCCTGATTAAGTTCCTCTCCTTATAACTACAAAAATATATGTATTTATTTTTCTTTTTTTTTCCCTTTTCTTACTTTACAAATAACTTTATCGTCTCTTTAAAAATATTAGTTTCGAAGCTCCGCTACCAGGGGGTGCTGCCGCACCCCCCGCACCCCCACTTCCCGCGCCCCTGCCCCGACTGACTAGTCTTTTTCTATAATCTTCTGATGTTGTAGCCTTCTTTCTTTACTTTCCTAACTCCTAATTTAATCAATTCTCTTTTCGAAGAGTTTAAAATTTTCTTTAGAGCGAAGGAAGGAGATTTTATTTGTTCTGACTCAAGTTGAAACATAACACATTCAAAAATTCTTTTGATTTTGTCATTAGTAGGTTCATCCTCCAACAAAGTGATATTTAATTTCCACTGTTGTTTCCTGTGTTTTTTAAGAGGTTTCAACGACAGCATTAAAGCATCATGATCTGAAAAACCATTAGGAATAACGTTGTAGTCTGTAGTAAGCGGTATAAGTTCATCTGAAATAAAGAAGTAGTCAAGTCTTGAACTTTTTTTGACTTTTTCCCCAACCTTAACAGTAAAGGTATGTTCTGGAGATGAATTAAAATGGCTAGCAACATCAACTAAATTATTGTTAAGTAATAAATTTTAAGTTGCACTCTTGCTTTTTTATTGTTATTTCCTTTGTAGTTGAGTGTATCTCTCTTCTGATCAATGGCCACATTAAAATCTCCTAACAAAATGAAAAGTTCGTCTGTTTGATTTGTGCTTATAAAATTTGACTCAATAGATTGAAAGAACGCAGGATTGTCACGGTTCGGTCCATAGACTGATAAAATTTTAATGCTTCTACCAAGCCAGGATATTTTAAGAATAGAATAGTTGCCACAACTATCCCTAGCAATAAATTCTGGTCGTAATTTTTTGTTTATAAAACAACAATTCCTCTAGAGGGATGGTTTGCAAGTTTGTTTACTGCAGGAACCAGGAAAATTGAATATTCATTTGGGAAAAAATTCTTTGAACTAACTTTTCTCAGACGTGTGTCACAAATTGAAAGTATGTCAGGGTTGAACGATAAAAGATATTTTAAAACCTTTTCCCTTTTCTGTTCATCAAGAACAGAGTTAACATTCGCAGACATTATTTTAAGATTCGAATCAAAAATCATTCTAAATTAAAAGGGAATAAGGTGTTCGGAATAAAAGATTTGATCTGGGGTGAATAAAATGATTTGATTATGAAGCATATTTTTTTAAATCAGGGGGATTAAAATTATTTGAATTAGAGGGATTAAAATTACGTTTGCTAAAAATTATATATATCAATATGCGCACAAACCTGTACACATAAAACAAAAAGCAAAACCGGGCCCGTGAACTTGTTTGTAAATGAGTTTTAAAGTTAACCATAAAATATTCAAGTAAAAAACACACAAACAAAAACATCGCAAAAACATATAGATTTGATAAAAACATTAGATATACGACCCCTTTTTATTTGGGGCCCACATCCATACCCAAGTTGGATTCTGGTGTGGTAAGTTGACCTTGGCTAGGTACTTGGCTGATATTACCATTTCGAAGTTCTTCTTTGTTAAGCTCTCTATTGCGTTTAGTGTCCAAGTGGTCTGGGCTGGTGAATGTTCTTTTGCTGGATGGCTTGCTTTCCAATCCTTGAAGACTCTTGAGTTTATCGTTATTTTGAGGTCTTCGTCTAAGGACTTTTGTCCAGTCCTCCCTCAATCTCAAACAATCCCCTCCTGTAGTCGGGTCATCGTTCGATTGACTCTCAGTTGTGGACCGCATAGAATCCTCAAGATAAGTTGGAGTTTGAACCTTGTCCGCATTCTCTATTGGCTCGTCCTCTAAATCGATATCCTCCTCTTCTTCCCTGCGTGTATTTTCCTCAATATTGGCCCTCTCTTCTGCTCCAGCGATGCGTAGCGGGATGCCAATATACTTGCGGAAATCCTCCTCAAAATCCTTATATGTTACTTTGCGGGAGGAGCTACAAACTGCTTTTTTATGTCCAAATTTAAGACATCTATGACATTGCAAAAGTGATGTTTTAGAGCTCAGCTCTACCTTTTTTCCTCCTACAGGAACCACCTGGGGGAGTTTCCTTTGAAGTTTGATGTGAAACTTAATTTGCCCATTCCAAATTTTATTAAAGACTTTCACAAATTCGGCATCCTCCTCATTTTCTGCTCTTGATGTATGATATACGGGTTGAAAGTCGCCCACCATATCACCAAAATCTTTCAAAAGATCCTTTAAAAGATTAAGGTCCGTTTTTGCCCCGTTTTTTATGGTGACTTCAACAGGGACTTGTACTCTTCGAATATTTTCCAATCCTCTGATTTCAAATGATATTTCATTGTCTATGGATTGCAATCCATTAATTCCTTTAAATTTTAGAAGGACATCGATGGGATGTTTAAATGATATGATTACATATCCAACCTCGCTCTTGCAGTCATTGATTCGAGCAATTTCATCTCCACTCAGGTTCAGCATCCCGAAGATGGCTTTGTAGTGCTTTAATTTGGGGGAGAAGCCTTTTAACTGCTTAGCCTCCTCATTTTTCCAATCAAGGACTATTTCCTTCCACATTGAATTTACATTCAATTCATTTCTTTTGGGAACCCAGCCCTTGGTACGATCGGAGTATAGCCCCGAAGACTTTATGTGTTTTTTTCCTTTCATTCGTTCCTCTCCTCCACTGCCAATTAAGTTAGTAGTCGCGATAGCCTCATCCGGAGGCTTGTCTAATGATGATGAATTAAGATTTTCATCCGGGGGTTTATCAGGGGGGTTGCGAGACATATTGTCCTCTAAATGTTCCGTAAGGTATAAAAAGGAATATATGTTATTGAAGTCTTCAATGAAGAGAAGAAAGAACGAAGGGGGTGAAATTAAGATAAACAAACGACCAACCTTCTTACATGTGCCCGAATTTATCTTCGAGCCACGAAAAAGGATGTGTCCGTTACCAAAAGTTCAAAAGGGAAGCACCAATAGATAACAGCGTCACTTAAAGCACTATTTAAGTTAATAAAAAGGCACAAGAACACTTATCAACTATATAAACAACTTTATAATACGGAGCCACACAAAAGACGTGTGCACTCTATACATAAGTAGGCAAAAAAAATGACAATTTTACCTCTAACTTATAATAATGGCAAAAAATTACGTGCAGTATAATTGTTAATTGATTAAGCAAGAAAAAAAGAAATATGTAAACAAAGACAATTGCCTAATAAATAGTTTAGTGGCATTTTCCATTCATGGGTAAAATATACCATGTATATATACATATATCAACAATTTTTTATCAATGTCAGCTAACATGATTTAAAAAAAATTATAATGACAATATATTTTGCAAAGGCAAGAAAAATTCAACATATTTAAATTTAATACTTTATTTTGATTAACAATTATTCCTTTTTTGACTTATTTAATATTTTAACTATTTGGAAATTCATTGACTCATTTTTAAATAAAAAGAAATCACTGTTACAGTCGAACTGTTCGAATTTGGTAGCCTTTAATTATATAATATACACATACTTTAAGTACATAATATTTAAATTACTATAAAACAAAGATATTTTGAAAAATATAATTTTTTTTAAAACATGCTTAGATTATGTTTTAATATTTTATTTAGTGTGACGTCGGGGACAAAATAGGATTTTAATGAATTGTTTTCGCTTAGGTTTATGATGATTTTGGTACAGAACAGCTTTTATATATATTCAATTAATAGACTAAATGATTTTTCATTCTCATGTCGGATGAATAAGTCAATTTATGATCTTCTTCGAAAGAGAGCCGAGAGTGATCCATATTGAGCTCTTGGTGAATTGGGTCACGGATCAGCCTAGTCATCTGGCCTGTGATAAGTCGCACAGTTTCCTTCTGACGAAAACCTGAGATCCCTCAAGACATTGAATATTTTATTGAATATGCTTCTGCTTTAATGCATGAAATATTGAAATTACGACCAAGATTACTTACTTTAACTCTGACATCATGATATAAAGACACATAACCATAACACTCAACCTTGGATTTTACAATGTTATATTCCAAAAATAAATACACATATGGAATACATAACCAAAAATAGTTCGTGTTTTATGTTGACTAAAAATATATTTCCTTAATATCCTTTTACGAATATACTGTAGTATTATTAATGATACCTTGGCTCAAGTTTCAATGCATAAGAGACTAATGATTTATTTTGTATGAGGATATAAGAACTATTAAATTGAGGTCATAATATGTATCAGTTTACATTCCCTCCCCCTTATAACATCGGTTTATATCACCTGCTATAAGTTTTTTTATTCCACAGTTCATAAAAATATATATACAAGCACAAAAACAGAATGTATTTAAAATGATGTTAATGCGTAAAAACATAATTAAACATTTAGTTTAAAATTTTAACATCAAATATGAACAAACACCTAAATACAATTATAATAAAATAACTTGACAAAATAAAACAAAACATAAATAAACGATAAACCTACCTATTTTATATCCTTGAATTGGCGTAAAAGTTTTTTTATAATTTTTCCATAAGGCAGGCAACACGAGGGGAAGTAACGAATTACATCAGCTGCCCAACTCCACTTTCCATCGGTGACAGAGGGGATTTTGAGGTCCAACGTCGCGTATCTTGCCGCAGCCGCTAGAATAAACTATATAAGTAAAAATTAAGTTATCATGTTTACGAAGAATTAAATGCTTATTTTTCGCACAAAATAAATAAAAATTGACATTCTTACTTATTTAAATGCTGTTTAAGATAAAACATTAATGGATTATCGTGAAATGAGTCGTCTGATTATTACAAGAGAGCTAAACTTTTTCATCACATCTTAATCGAATAATTATATTTTTGAAATATCCATTATTGGTTAGAGTATATAACAAATAAGTACTTATTTAAGAATAAAATGAACAAATTAGTTTATCCAAAAAATTACAAAATTAATTAATAGAATCAAAATATCACAACAGGAGCTTATTTGACACATGTCAATGTTTTTCATATTTGCAAACTATGCTTATGACTTTAAAAAAAATGATAGCGTTTCATTTTTGGCTTTCTGACAAGATTGTTCTTATTACATGTTTATATCTTTTCCAGAAAGGAATTGTATAAAAAATGAATTGTTTTCGTCTCTTTCCTATAAACGATGTAAAATAGGCTTTAAAAATGCCCTTAATATGACCTTTGTAAATATGCATGTAATTATGACTTGAATATATTTTTTATTAATGTATTTCTATTCAAATGCAATAACATTTGTAATCGTTAGATATGCTTTTGATTGTTATTTAAACTGCTAGATTTGACTCCCCTCATCATAACTTAATCGGGGTATCATCCGGTAATGGACCAATCTTGGAGTTACAAACTTAAACCGAAACAATTGTTTGAGATTTTTTTTGTTGCCTATTTGGTTCGATACATTGCATCCGACAGGATATAAATAATCATTATAGCGTATAATTAGTCTATCGAACCTAGGATCTTATCAATGAGGTAGACCAAAAATGACCATCCCCTCTTGGGATTCGAACCTGCGCCCTCAACATTGAGAGTTGAACACGCCTTAGCACGCACGGCTATCGAGCTCAATTGTTTGAGAGTTTATAAGCATTTGAAATATCTATGAATATAATTTTCTTTAATCTTTAATGACTTTACTTTCATCATTAGTCTCTCCCTCGTGAGTCTTCATTTTTGTTGGAGGCCCTCAAAGAGTGTGTTGTTTTCGTCGTCATCTTTGCAGAGTATACATGTTTGGCGTACGGCCGTTCTAACTTGAATACATGTTTTTGAGTGATTTGCCCAATAATCATACCACCGTTGACAGAAATTAGGGTTCTTCTGTATTTGATAGTTTTATTTCCAACTAAGCCTCCCAGCCACTTGGTTTTCCATTCCTCAAGGAAACTTGCCAAAGGACATTTTGGTCTACCTCATTGATAATATTGTAGGTTCGATAGACTAAATTGAATGCTATAATGTTTATTTATATCCAGTCAGCTGCAATTCGAACCATATAGGCACAAATAAGAGCATTTTTGGTTGATAACGCTTCTGGGTATAGAAACAAGTGAGTCTCTCCTTATTATTTTGTACACATAATATATTTAAAGATTTTTATACAAAAAATGCTAGGATAATTTTTTGCCAATATTGTAACTTTTTTCCAATTTGGTACGAAAGAATCGCCTTCATGTGAATATAAATAAGTATTAAAGTGTTAAAATTAGCCTATCAAATCTACGATTGTAACAAGGAAGTCAACCAAAACTGACCTTCTCCTCTCAGTATTCGAACCTGCGCCCTCAACAATGAGAGTTGAACACACCTTAACGCACTGAGTTATCGCACTCCTTATTAACTTATAAAGACACTCATTCTGCATTAAAGATACACATTTTAAATAAATATTCTGTAATTATCAATGCAATAAACTTGGGCTTTCGAAAACCTAAAGATTAAACAATCAACTATTACATCTTCATTTTAGGTACTTATTTGTATTTATATTAGTCTCGTCGTAAGTGTCCTTCGCCTCATGAAAACACAATGTATTATTTATTAATTAGCAAAGGAGAATGGAAACTTTCAAAAATGTTCCCTGTTGTTCAAGTTTAAGAAAAGCCGTCTTCTGTACACAAGGTAAACTTTTTCTAATATCGAAAAAGTTTTTCTCCCTTTTCCTTCGAAGAAATTCAATAATACTTACAAGTAAACGATTCCTTGAAAGTCATGGAGTGAGGGATTTTTTGGAATTGTAATGGGTAGCCGCAACTTGATTGCTTGGTTTTGCTTGCATTAATTATGCTTGAAAAACATGAAGTAAATGCATTTACATAGAATACAATTGTAGAAACCTTTAGTGCACTAAGGGGTGACAACCAAATACTTGTGTGCTCCGGTAAACAATGAATATTTGCAGCAGGCAACAGCGACTTTTGATTTTATATAACATCGAGCTGCTTATCTACATAAAAATTCATTTTAATCAGGGCTACCTTTGTTTTCCTTTCCTCAGATAAACTTTTTTTGATGCTTAGAAATACAGCATTTCAAAATTAAATTTCAAAAACCTTTAGAATATATATAGCATGTTTATTTAGTTATTGGTTAATGTGTATTAGGCATTTTACACTGTTTTACATATATAACCATATAGCGTATTTTATAATGAAAAAAATGTAGATTAATCATAAATAGGACGGATTTTTGTTGTTTCAAATAAACCATATATATATATATATATATATAATCAGAGCTGAAATTTGGTACCGCCGATTCGATATTCGGTAGATTTTTTTTAAATATTCACCGAATATCAATCGGTACGGTAGAAAAAGAAAAAAGAGAAGTATATTATGTATCTGCTCTATGACTTCTTCATTTAGTATTGGACAATTGTAACAAAAGACAATTAAGATTATTTTGTTATAAATTTTTTAGAGATTATTTGAAATTTAATACATATTATTTTTATATAAAGCATATATGCCACTCGGATTTTGAATGAAATAGAAGACAATAGCAAACAAATTATTTCCTTAACTGTCTTTTGTTAGTCGTTGTCTGATATTAAATGCGCTTTCAGCTCCGGAGTGGTTTATTTATTTAGCAAAGTTCAACTTCTTCACACGAGGTAATGCCTCAAGCTCTAAATATCGATTTACATTCGGTAGTCGCAGCTCTGATGTATTTATGTATATTCAATTTAAAAATGCAAATATATGTTTTGTGAAAACACATATCAAATTATTATATAATTTATAAACACTATAGGTCAATACAGGCTCTGAATCATAAGATGTAAACTCAGATTGTACTGAATTCTGAATTGATAGAATACAACCAAGGTCATTTTTGGATTTATCATCTAAAGTTTTACTAAACTTAAAAGTACTATTTTACTCTGAAGCGAACAAGTCATCTTCTACAGGTGAGTGAAGTTAATTGATACAAAAAAGCTATGAAATAAGCTAACAATACACACTCCATTTTTACCTCCGCCGAAGGAGGTATTGTTTTCACTGGCGTTTGTTGGTTTGTTAGTTTGTTGGTTTGTCAGCAGGATAACTCAAAAAGTACTGACCGGATTTGGATGAAATTTTGTGGAGTTGTTGGAAGTGCCAAAAGGAAGAAGTAATTAAATGTTGGCATCTCTGAGTGCAGAATTAAGGTGCCAATGAGCTAAATACTACTAAATTTTTCAAGTTAGCCTACTCTGCCAATAGATGTCGCTGTGCTGTGAAATTGGGTGCCGGGAGCGTCTTCCTCTTGGAATTTCCGTCTAGGGGAACCCTCCCCCGTCTCTCTACGCCTCCCCAGTCGTGAAAAATCCGCCTCGGAAGGCTCATGACGGCGGAGGTTTGCACTCTCTGAGTGTATATATGCCTCTATTTTCTTTGTTTTTACTGAAAACTTTGTTTTATTAAAAAACATCAAACATACGTCTGGTAGTAGATTAGATTTCCTTTAATATTAATTATTATTGAAGTCTGTAACGTCCACCATTTTGAAGAAATTTGCGGAAAACTATATTTTTACTAATTTTTTAAAACTTTGACCTCGTTGCACGACCTCGTAATGTTGACTGATTTTGTTCAAACATGTATGTCGTCTTCTTTTATCACCGAGAAACAGAAAATCCACAATGTTGCTAACATTTCAAACATTTGAAAAATAAGAACAACCCTAATATACACTCAGAGAGTGCAAACCTCCGCCGTCACGGGGTCCTATGAGCCTTCCGAGGCGGATTTTCACGACTGGGGGTGCGTAGAGGGACGGGGGAGGGTTCCCCTCGACGGAAATTCCGAGAGGAAGACGCTCCGGCACCCGATTTCCCAGCACAGCGACATCTATTGGCAGAGTAGGCTAACTTGAAATATTATAGTATTTAGCTCGTTTTGCATCTTAATTCTGCACTCAGAGATGCCAAAATTAATCACTTGTTACTTTGGCATTTCCAACAACTCCACAAAGTTTCATCCAAATCCGTTCCGTACTTTTGAGTTATCCTGCTGACAAACAAACCAACAAACCAACGCCAGTGAAAACTAGAGGCATGTATACACTCAGAGACTGTGTACCTCCGCCGATCCCCACAACATTCCCATTCAAACATTCTCCCTTTCACACGCCCGATTTTCTATCTCTAATCATTGTTTCCTCTCTGTTAGCTCATTTTGCATATTAAAAAAGCACTCAGAGACGGGAAGAGGAAGAAGTTTAAGCTACGTCACTGGGTTAACATAGTCCTGAGCTGATATATGAACAATAATACGTCAATGAATATTTTTTAGCGTTTGTTCTTTCCTACTCCCTGAATAGAGATCCCATTTCATTTAGTATTTTGCTCATTTTGCATACTAAAAAAGCACTTAGAGATGCCAAATTTAATCACTTGTTCCTTTGGCATTTCCAACAACTCCACAAAGTTTCATTTGAATCCGTTCAGTACTTTTGAGATATCCTGCTGACAAACAAATAAACAAACCAACAAACGCCAGTGAAAAACAATACCCCTTCGGCGGAGGTAACAATACCTCCTTCGGCGGAGGTAATAATCTTAATCTCTACAAACTTCCCTGGTGTATCGGTGCACAACGGCCTCAATTATGAGAGTGGAATAAGCCTCCCTTTAACTGAAATTTTTTATCTCCATTTTATAGTGAAAAATATATGATTGTACTCATTTGGAATATCAGGCACCGAAGAATTCATATATTATATGCCCTATTTCTGTTTTATTTTAGGCAAATAACTTATAGTTGATACAGCAAATTTTGAAAAAATAGTCATTTGCAAATATTGTTATGGTATTATATATTTTTGTACTGCATGAGAAGATAAATAGATGTAGTAGCCACAAAAACTAGTTGAAACTCTGTAGTGCAAACCCTTAACAGCAATGACATCAATAAAAACTTTTGCATTTGCACCTCTCCCTACATTTATCGTTTATCTTTAATTTGATAATTTGAGATGTCCACCATGATTCAAAAACAATCGATAATGCAATGATTATGCTATGTTTGTGAGCGCATAAAGTTCGTTACAAGGGATACTCTAAATAATTATATTATCCTGTTGGTGGTGTTGCATTCAGTGTACACAATAATCATATGTAAGCAATCCAACAAAGAAGCCAAGAGGCTACTATGTATTGGAGAATGGAGTATTATATAACATGGGAGGAAAATGTGCTCTTAAAACATATATATAAGTATATTCGGGGTTGACCTTAATTAATTGTCTACTTTATTAAATATATTTTTTTTAGGGAAAATATGATTATTCAAGTTTGTCCTTTGCAATGAAAAATATATACATTTAGATGAACACAATAAAGAATATCAATATGATTGTTAGTGTTTATATTCTCTTATAAAATTAGCTAATGTATTTTCCAATATAACTTCTTCCAAACATTTATATCAAAAAGTATTCACATAAAAAGTGAATACTTATAATACTGGTTCTGTTTACCATGATAATATAAACATATTCGGTGCAAATTGCCCTTTTGGAGAAAAACACACTTGAAAAATAAGATCCATATATCTCATTGGGTGTAATTATTACATATTAGAGTTCTTCATGAAATATATTTATGTATATATATATATATATATATATATATATATATATATATATTATATATAATATATATATATATATAGTGCCATGAGGAACATTCAAACAACATTCCGTTTTGTACATATTTACCTCCGCCGAAGGAGGTGGTTTTTTCACTGGTGTTTGTTGGTTTGTTTTATTTGTTGTCAGCAGGATAACTCAAAAAAGTACTGAACAGATTCGAATGAAACTTTGTGAGTTGTTGGAAATGCCAAAAGGAACAAGTGATAAAAATTTTGGCATCTCTAAGTGCTTTTTTAATATGCAAAATGAGCAAATACTACTACTAATAATAATGAAATGGGGTCTCTATTCAGGGAGTAGGAAAGAACAAACGATAAAAAAATATTCATTGACGTATTATTGTTCATATATCAGCTCAGGACTATGTTAACCCAGTGACGTAGCTTAAACTTCTTCCTCTTCCCGTCTCTGAGTGCTTTTTTAAATGTAAAATGAGCTAACAGAGAGGAAACAATGATTAGAGATAGAAAATCGGGCGTGTGAAAAGGAGAATGTTTGAATGGGAATGTTGTGGGGATCGGCGGAGGTACACACTCTCTGAGTGTATATATGCCTCTAGTTACTTTATCGAATAATGTTTAATTTTAACCAGTCACCAAAATAATCTGGCAAAGTATAGTGTCGACTTAATACAAGAAAAAGCCCTGTCTATCATATCGCCTATGGATTGGAGGGGGGATACGCGGATGGGGATGAAATGCTCCAAGGGGTACGTGGTGTCAAAAAGTTTGGGAATTTAGATTTTAATATCTATTAATCTATTTTTAAATAATTAATTTGGCAATTGTTAAGAACTGTTATTAAAAAAAGTTTGGCAAGCACTGGTCTAACATATATACTTTTTCTTTTAGGTAAGTTTCTAGGACTCAAAACGTATTGCATTACTTAAATCAAATAAAAGTAATTTAACAACTTTCCTTGACGTACCACTTTACTTCTACGATGAAAAAAAATATTTGATAGTTGTGGCTAAAGTGTTAAAGTAGAGTAGTGCATGCAAGGAAAAGTAAACCAAAAAAAATGGCCAAAATTTTGGTTATTTTCTTTAACGTTAGATGTCGCTAGTCCATGAATATTTAAAACCGGTGTAAAGGGATTTAGTTTTAAATGAAGTCTATGACATGGTTTTTCAAGATAAAAAACGTCTCCAAATATAAATAATAAAGGACTTTGTTATTATTTTCAAAGAGCTCTAGCATCAAAGCGCCCCTTACAGACTAAAGAAGAACTAAAATTTTGGCCAACTCCTTTAGTGAAAAAAGGAAGAATTCTATGTAAAGCATGCACTACGTTATTTTAATACTTTAGTTGGGCTACTACTACCACTTTGATTGAGAATTAAATTAGATATATATTTCCAGTGACATAATGTTAGTATTAAAATTAGTCTCATATATCAAATTGTTCAAAAACTTGATCATTATTTGAAGATCTATATACCCCTGCTTTGCACAAAAACCAAATCATCACAGAAACTTAGAATCCTTTATCAAACCCAATATATTAAACATACGGCTACCATTGAGACATTTTCTCAAAATGGTATTATATTTCGACAAGTTAGCTTCTTTTTATAACCTTGCTTGGCATTCTGTTTTTTAATCAAATAAATGTCATTTTCATATTATCATAAACATATTATGCAAGGAATAAATAAGATTCATCTTGAAAATCATTGATAGAGTACACTGATATGCACTTAATATGCTGGTCAATCATTAAGCAGGAATTACATGAAAGCGTGAGACCTTTCTTCGCGCATTTTAAAGAAACATAAGACATGAATTTAAAAAATATATATATATAAAAAAGAACCCTGTAAGAAAATAGATATAAAACAATGTTGAGAAAAGTAGCACGAATAGAGATTTAAAGAGTGGTGATCAAGTTGATATGGATATGAAGGGAGGATAATCTAAGCAAATAAAAGCAGCAAGGACTAGATCTCCTTTTAAAAAAGACTAGCTCAAGGGCTTCCAACCCCTCTTCTGGTGATTAAAAACCATATGTGGGAAGAAGGGGGCAGTTTATTATTCGGCCATACATAAAACCCTGCCCTGCAGAGCGCTTTGACTCTGGATAAACATCAAGGAGCCATTTTTCTTCGACAGATCAAACTCCACCATCATCCACTTCACTTTTTATGGACGCTACACTCGTAGATGCTCCGAGGTTTATATATTATCAGTGCTAAAAGACTTATTTAGTTATTTTTCAATAAATACCTATTATAAAGTACGCAATAAACTATACATTTCATACATCTTAATTTGTTATTTGACATTTTTTTTTAATAATAAATTTTACACACATAATTTTGTGGTCAAAAAAGAAACAATATCAAACATTCGAGTTTCCATGTTAGAGTAAAGAAGTAAAAAAAATGGAGCTCAGACACTTATTACATGACAAATCCTAATCAAATAGTCCATTAACTCCAAACCAAGCGTATTTCCCTTGTGTTTAACTTTTAGTATGTACACATATAGAGAAAAAATTTCTTTTTTAATTTATCAAGTCATGCAATTTGAAAAGTGCAATATCGACAGAAAGTTAAGCCCTAGTAAGCTTATGAATGAGGACATAATATATGTTTATCTCGAAAATGCGTTTTTTTGTTGGTTAAAACTACATTTTTTTACTTTATTGATATTTTGTGTAATTGCATATGAGTACAATATTAATAACATTTTAGTTTCAATTTATTACAAAAATAAATGTCATCTACATAATAACAAAAATTAAATAAACAACGGTAAATCATCTTTAAAAAAAAAAAACAAACTGGACAAATAAAATAGTCAAAACAATAAATATCATAATTTTCTGTGAAAACGTAAAATCATTTTGAGGTCCTTCGCTGCATTCACATAACAGGATGGGTAGAACATCACCACCTCGCCAGCAAGCTTCCACCGCTCTCCCGATGCCCATGGAATCCTGATGCTGGGGCCAAATACCGAACTGCCAGATATCAAGATCCTCCTCATTATATTCGGTTAACAGCGAAAAAATTATACAGTGTATCAATAAAATACACTAATAAAATATATATACATAAACAGAATAAACACTAAAATATTCAGGGCAGTTGAAAAAAAAAAAATGAAAATTTAGTTACACATTTACTGCCTTGTTGAAGAATAACCTTATACATATGTAAATGGACGCATCATGTGGTTATTTCAAAGTATGAATTTTGCTAGCTCAAATATTTGACAAACTATAAATGTCCTATCAAAACAATCTATCCATGCGTCAATGTGATAATTGAAGGTAAATCCTTGAGTGCGAGTCTCATTGATGCAAAATAATAATCATTTCAAGAACCAAATGTGTCGAGAAAGTCAAATAGCTAGGGGGTCGCAGAAATTAAACAAGAATGGCGGAGGCCATGAAGTGCGAACAATAAATAAATAAACTCAAGGAAAAACTGCTTGTTTTGCTTGTATTCAAATCAGTTTCGGTGTCTAACATCCACCACTTGTTATTGCACAGGGACACATCATTTGGCTAGTTGATCCTAAAATAGACACAACATTGATTCTTGCCAATGGCTTTGTCCGGGATCAAAACGTGATATTTTTTGTTTGAATAGTTTTATTGCCAGCGATGATTAAAAAATTATTTATTTGCCAAAACGATATGCATGCCCCATTCGGCTTACTTGAAGTTATTTAATGTGTCTCATCTCTATAGCATTTATTATTTTGACTTCAAAAGTTTTTCGACAAATGTCGGTCGAATTTCAATAAAACAATTGTTCAAGCGTTTAGTTAATATATTCATCCATAAATACTTTTGTAGATGGATACACCGTATCGTGGCAAAAAAATCGTACCGTTTGCTTGGAACATAACCACAACAGACTCATCCTTTGATATATATATATGTGGGTGTGTGTATTACTATCAGGAAACGACCTTTTTTCGCCGGGGCCGGGACTTAAGTTTTTCAAGCCGGGACGGGCCACAACCGGGCTGGACTAAATATAATTTTTCGTTCCTTCGACATTCTGAGTGCGACCCGTTTTTTTTAGAAAATAATTTCCAAAAAACTAAGTGACAAATTTCTTTAGAAAATAATTTCCAAAAATAAGTGAAAACTTCTGTTAGAGAATAATTTCCAAAAAAAATTAGTGAAAACTTTTTCTTTAGAAAATAATTTCCAAAAATAAGTGAGTACGTTTTTTAGAAAAGAATTTCCCAAAAAAAAATTCTCAGAAAAATTGATGACGTTTTTTTGACTTTATGAATGGACAAACGAAAGAAATATTAAGTCCCAGGCCGGGTAAAAAAAAAACGGGACACCGGGCCGGGTACCTGGTCGTTTCATGATTATATATCTAGACATAATATATATATATATGTATATTTATTTATATATATACAATTATATTTATATCGTTTCTATATATGATACAAACATGTGATTAATAAAAATATGCTATTGTATTCATTGATTATATATGTAACAAAGAGCTTTTTGTTTTCCTTTTGTGAATTATACAAAGAATTGTTATTTAAAAAAATTTTGCTTTGGAATTATTTTTATTTTAATCTATTTCTTCTATAGTATAATGATGATGAAAGAATGACAAGTGGAAAAAGGGATAAATCAATAAAAGAAGCACATGATTGTTATGTTTTTCATCTTCAACCGAATATCCTACAACACCTTATATGTTTATAGTCAACACGCGAGCAAATAGGTATATGATTATGTAGAGTCTGCTGGCTGTTTCCCTAGGTAAATAATAATTTTACTCCTTGTGTTCATAAAAAACAAACACACACAAATGTTCTTTGATCCTTTTGCATAAAACTCACAGAATCGTAACACAATAAACTCCGCTTACCTATTTTGTATGCTCAGGAAAAAATAATACCTATCTCCTCCGATTATACAAACTCGAATGTATGTATATGGTTCTATGCTTTGGGAAAAATCAAAGCTAATGAGTTTCTTTATACCCAACCAAAACTTTGCCTCTCTGTGGGGTCATACTGTTGTATCCCTTTTCGGAGAATTTTAAGCCGTATTTATATGTATATTAAATGCTAGGATTTTTCTGGTTATATGAAAAGTGTAACATACTTTTTCATATCCCTAAACATGAGCAGAATATGAGTAGTTTTGTATATATTAGTTTCCACATGTGGTGAAAGAGTCTTGAAAGGAAGACTGTCTTTCCGATGATATATCATATTTTTGTATTGTGATGTTATCTGAAAATTTATATATTGTAGCATGAAGGATTTTGGATTTTTGATCAGTTCCTATAGGACCTAAAAATGTATAAGCTTATGAATATCAAGATAATGTACATTTTATGGCCTAAAGATACCTATTTTAATTGAATAATTTCAACGATTTCAGATCTCTCGCACACTTTATTTGGGGAGATGAGAAAAAAGATTTTTCAAAGCGAAACCAATAGGCTCAAAGATGACATCATAAAACGATGGATGTCTAAATAATTCAGTTTGTAATAATTCCATGAAAAAAAAGATAAATATTATAGCGTTATTTAAAATATATAATTTTATAATAGTTTATGAATACAGACTCACAGATTTGGGCGGCAACCGGCGCCCCTATGTTCTCTCTTCGGGAAAGGGTTAGAGTTTTGGAGCTAGTTGTGAGTGGAAAATAAACGACAGAAATATAAAAGACTGAGGCAAAAGTTGAGTACCAGAAATGAAAAAAAAATATATGGAGAAGGCAACTTTCTGTAAAGCAAAAATTGTTACTTTTTTGTGACAAAAGTTTAAAGCTTTGCCTAAGGTGATATATTTTTTGTTTCGAGTCTATTGACTATTAATCAATATTTTAATATAGTTTGGTATATGTCAATGCATTTCAGAACAGTTTTTTTCAGTTCGATATCGGTCATGAAAGTAAAGAAAGATCAATTTAGTAGGAAAAAGTAGTATTATCATATTAAGTAACTACTTTTAGGTGATCAGTGAGGTTGCATTTAATATTATTGTGATTTGTTACGAAAAAAAAACAACAGTTGCTTTTTATTTGCAAGTTCCTTAATAATTTGATAATAAATTGTGAAATGCAATTTTCCAAATCACAGTAACTCTCTAAAAAATAAAATATTTGTTGACACTTGTAATAATTATATGTAAAATAAAAAGGCAAACCTGTTTTTTCTTCGTAACAAATCACAATAATATTAAATGCAACCTCAATAATCCATTGATCAAACTTAATATATGATCAATACTTCGTCCTACTAATTGATCTTTTCTTTACTTTCATGCCAGATATCGAAATTTATAAAAACTGTTCTGAAATGCATTGACATATACCAAAAATATATACATATTGATTATAGTCAATAGACTGGAAACAAAAAATGAGTTTTTGTCAATCTCTCCGAAGAGGAAGAAACGGCACATCACTTATTTTGGGATTGCGATTCCTTAGTAATACTTACTGGCTTGACTCGGACGTTCTACAAAAAACTATCGTAATAGGCAGAAAATTGTTCCTGAGCAAATTTTCTGGTGAAAATTTTGAAATATTATATATTCAACGACTATCCTAGTAAATATACAAAATACTTCTCCTTCCTCCTATTTTTCGTGATGTATGTATAAGCCCTGCTAAACTAATTGTCTTTTGAATGTATTATAAGCCTTGTTTGTTAAACTGATGTTTTATGGGATGAAAGTTAGCCTGTTGGCAAAGAAAAAATATTATCTTAATATACATTGTGTATCTTATCTTTTCGACCTCAATCTAAATAATTGACGAATCCTTTAAATATGCCATTTTCAATATGGCTTATTTTAATACATATTAATCAACTCAACATATTATTTTGAAGAAATGGATGTATATTTTGATTTAGCAGTCCTTGATATAAAAAGATCCTTGCTCTGGTGATGAAACGTTTAAAAAAAGGAAACGTTGATATCACTTGAATAATCTATCTATATATTAATTCAACATCTCGGTCCGTCTGTATGTCCGCACGCTATCTCCTCCCACATTTATGGTCAGATTTGAACTTTGTGGTACCTATGGAATCCTGGGTCAAGACGGACCTAATAAAACTATTTGCAAAGTGATGAACCAGAAATTAAGAAAAAAATAAGACCTTGTCTGATTTGAACCACCTACTTTTCAAGGTAAAGAGAGGAAAAAGAAAAGAAAAGGAGGAAGAGGGTTAGAGAAATAGAAAAAGAAAAAAAACATCTCATGTGACTTAAAACATATTCTTTGTACAAAGTCAAACCTTTTATGAGGAATGTTTGTACAAAACCGAAAATTATTTGATCTCTCCTCTCTTATATTCTTTAAGGTCTGTTTCACTCAGAAACTAACTCCAAAACCTACCCATACCCGAAGGCGAACATATGGGCGCCGTAGGCGCCCAAATATGCGACTATTATTAATTACTGAGATTGTGAGATATACCATTCAACCATCCTTAAATAGTCTTCTGGCCACTTCAATTCTTCTCTATCTCTTGAAGTAACATAACAAAGTTAGAATTGAGCTCATTAAGCCTCAGTTTACATATTAAATGAGAGATAAAATATCTATTTTTTAAGGATCTAGCGATGAATAATATAATAAACATTTTATACGACGTAAGTTTATTGATATTCCATATGACTTATGCTTATATTGTAAGGTTAATTGACTAAGAGTGAAAGAGATTGTCACATTACATCAGTCTGCCAAAAAATAATTATAAGGGAAGGAAAGGCAAATACATTTGTATTAATTAAGTTGCTTAATGCAATGAACGTGGAAAGATTAAATATTAGATTTCTAATGTATTTTGATTGAAACATATAAAATAATGAGTAAAATATAATAATAATTTAATAATTAAAAATCAATAATTTTTGAACTAATGTTTTTAAAGATTAAAGTATACCATATGAAACCTAAAATATAATCATTAAACAATAACATTCCTTTGTCTTTGTCCAAGTCCACGTTCCTAAGTGAGCTTTATCTTACAACTTTTTATTTGTTTACATTTTCCCTCCTCCCCTCCCCTTCTTGATCATCAATCTGATCTTCTCTTTTAAAAGCCTTATACGATTTTTTTGGTCGTTTAAAAAAAATATTTATTATTGATATTAACATTGTTAGAATCGAACAGAATCCAGTTTCAAGAATTTCCAGTTGTTTTAAAATATCAACTGTCAAATATATTTATAATATTACTGCACTTACCTGTTTTTTATGAATCCATTAATACCCCCACCATATTTTATTGTTAACTCCTTTCTATCTCGTATATTACATCATTTTAATTGAATATTTTTTGAAAAGTGTCGCGAATACAATAAAAAACACCCCCAATAACATTCCTAGTCCAATGAACGACGATGAAAGGAAATACAATTTCTCAAATTGAAAGTCATTGAAATGGTTCAAAATTGAAATTATGACTGATGTATGAAGTTTAGAACTTGAAAATGTACTTTATGTTTTTATTTTCAACACATGGGAATTGACTAGGAAAATGAAGAAAGTTTAAAGAAATAAGAAGAGGCATAATGCATACACATGAACGAAGAAGTTTTTTTCTTTCTCAAATACAAATATGTATATTTGAAGTATATGACTAACTTTAATAAATTTATTTGTGGAAGCTATATATATATATATATATATATATATATGGCTAACTTATAAAAGGGTTTGCTAGATTTTAGTATACTAAAGCATAATATGGTTATGTTACTCTGATAAATCTCTTTTACTCCTCAAGTATAAAAAACTAAATAACTAATCAACTATTTCTTTATTTCAATGGCATCAAAATCCAAAAACAACATGTTATACCGAAAACACGCATAATACAAATACAAGATCGGCTGATAAGTCCCGAGACTAAAAAATAGAGTGGATTTGTTTTCATATGACTGTCAGATAGTACAACCTTCAAAACATACATGCATAAATATAACAGCTGTCTGACAACTAGTTTGTGAGATATTGCGTTTTAAGTGAAGCTACTTTTGTTATTGTGGAAAAATGGAAAAAGACGAATTTGTGTGTTAATAAAACATTATTTTTTGATGGGGAAAAAATAACTTGGCTTAATGTTTTCCGGACTCTGCTTCCATCGAAAGCAACCATATGTCGATGGTTTGCTGAATTCAAACGTGGTCGTATGAGCACGAATGATGATAAACGCAGTGGACGCCAAAAGAGGTGGTTACGCTAGAAAACATAAAAGTAAATAATCCACAAAATGATTTTAAATGACCGTAAAGTGAAATTGATCCAGATAGCTGAGACCTCTGAAGATATCGAAAGAGCGCGTTGGACATATCGTGCATGAATATTTGACATGCGAAAGCTCTGTGCAAAGTGGGTGCCGCGAGAGCTCACAATCGAACACAAACAGCAACGAATTGATGATTCTGAGCAGAATCTGAAATGTGATTCGGAATTGAAGATCGAGATAATCACTGCATCGCCCTCGAAGGTGGTAACTATGTTGAATAATAAAATCGAATTTTGTCAAGAAAATGTTTTCTTCTTACTTAGTCTCGGGACTTATCAGCCGACCTGTTATACATAAAAAGCTCGACTTGAAGATGTTTTACTTTATTAAGAATTTTAATTATGTTAGTTACGAATATTACATTTGTATTTTGTTTTTATTATTATTTCTATTATGAAAAAAATATATCGAATGATTTTGTAACATTTGTCCGAATGCATGAAATCGAGAATATTTTTTTGCATTTAAATTTTGCTAATATCTTCATTAAAAATTTGAACAAGATGACTATTTATCAATATATATTTTACTTGTAGTAACTATTATATATATCTTAATGAATATGGATAAAAGGCTTAGATTGCTAGAAGGTGCCTGCATTGTTTACTTAATACTGGTATAAATTACAGGCAACTTTATTAGGTGTATTATATAAACTGAAGTGTACATATACTAGGCATAATACATACATAAGATGTAATACAAAGAGATAAAAGACTGGATATGTAGCATATATTTTCCCCTTAAAAGGAAAGTATTTTCCTCATCGTCTTTTGACCTGGGGCAAATATATACCTTTGTATATGTACATACATAGGTATACGTAGGCTGCTATATCCTATAATTGAAATACAAATAATAATGACAAAATAGCCTGATAAAGTATTCTCCAAAATAATTAATTTTGAAAGTGCAATAACAATTGAAGAATTATTATTTTAACTCCCAATCGCGGCCAATTTCAAAAACATGAGGAATTTTTATAAAA
>CP045900.1:18267995-18285325 GCA_013387185.1 Caligus rogercresseyi | reverse complement strand
GATTCTCTCGCACACTTTCTTTGGGGATTATGAGAAAACAGATTTTTCAAAGAGAAACAATAGGCTCAAAGATGACATCATAATAACGATGGATGTCTATAATAATCTCAGTTTGTAATAATTCATGAAAAAAGATAATATTCTAGAGTTATTTAAAATATATAATTTTATAATAGTTTATAATACAGACTCGCATATTTGGGCGGCAACGGCGCCCATATGTTCGCTCTTCGGGAAGGGTAGGTTTTGGAGCTAGTTTGTGAGTGAAACAGACCTTAAAGAATAAAAAGATGAGGCAAAAGTTGATACCAGAAATGAAAAAAAATATTATTTGGAGAAACTTTCTGTGAAAGCACAAATTGTTACTTTTTGCTGACAAAAGTTTTAAAGCCTTTGCCTTGGCCTAAGGAGGTCAAAAATTGATCAAACACACAAACGGAGATAAAATATTAGGTAGGCAGTAAAATCAGAATAGGTGTATCCAATGAATTTTTTTTTCATTTCTGGCCTCATCACTTTGCAAATAGTTTTATTAGGTCCGCCTTGACCCAAAGATTCCATAGGTACCTTCAAAGTTCAAATTTGACCATAAATGTGGGAGGAAATAGTGTGCGGACATACAGACGGACGGATGAACAGAGATTGGTGAATTATTATATAGATTTAATATTTTATCACTGGCGTCACTGGGAAAGCACATGCCTTCCAGAGAAACGTACGATTTTCTGGCAACATTACTGCCAATACCCTATTGCCTTCTTCATGAATGGACATAATGCTGTGGGCATCCTTTAAGTTAATGTGTGGAGACTTCTGGTACAATTTAGAATTAGAGTTTCCATAATGTCAACATCTGTCCTAATGGTGTCCAGTAATATAGTCGTAGGCATTATTTTCGCGCACGCCTTAATCGCACGCTTTAACATCGTACTGCTTTTATTACTACGTTCCTTTATCACACGCTTTTTAACCAATATTTTTTAAAGCAAGTATTATTAACGCGCTACTCTATTGTCGTTGCTGCTTATAATCACACGCTTAAACATCGCGGTCATTATCATCGCAAGTTTTCCTTCAAAGCATTCATTGCTGGAAGGAGAGGAAAAAAAAAAGAAAAGGTGGCTGAAGGGAATTAATAATTATTAATTGCCGTTTAAAATTAATTAAAACCGTGTAACAAAGTTTTGTCCTTGAGTTGAACCTGTTATTTTCTATTTGCCTATGTTCAGCAAACATGAAAAAATACTTTTAATCATTTCTAATTTTGCTTTTGTGTCCAGGATAAGGATATTTGTGAAATTTACAATTTTCATCATTTCTAATGGTTCAGGCCCAGTTATCTTCGTGGAAAGTAAGAATAACCACAAATGTCAGTACTATTTAGTTTTCTAATATATCTGTGCATTTCAAATCCGTTTTTATAATTTATATATCTTTCGTACTAATAGAAAAAATCGGCTAAATATTTCAAAAAGTTGACATATTTTAGTGTTCTATTTAAGCGGTGATATATTTTTTGTTTCGAGTCTATTGACTATAATCCAATATTTAATATATTTTTGGTATATGTCAATGCATTCAGAACAGTTTTTATCATTTCGATATCTGTCATGAAAGTAAAGAAAATATCAATTTAGTAGGACAAAGTATTGATCATATTAAGTAACTACTTTTAGGTGATTATTGAGGTTGCATTTAATATTATTGTGATTTGTTACGAAAAAAAAAACAGGTTTGCCTTTTTATTTGCAAGTTCCTTAAATAATTTGATAATAATATTGAAATGCAATTTTCCAAATCACAGTAACTCTCTAAAATAAAATTATTTTTGACACTTGTAAATAATTATATGTAAATAAAAGGCAAACCTATTTTTTTCTTCGTAACAAATCACAATAATATTAAATGCAACCTCAATAATCCATATGATCAAAACTTAATATGATCAATACTTCGTCCTACTAAATTGATCTTTTCTTTACTTTCATGCCAGATATCGAAATTATAAAACTGTTCTGAAATGCATTGACATATACCAAAAATATATTACATATTGATTATAGTCAATAGACTGGAAACAAAAAAATGAGTTTTTGTCAATCTCTCCGAAAGAGGAAGAACGGCACATCACTTATTTGGGATTGCGATTCCTTAGTTATACTTACTGGCTTGACTCGGACGTTCTACAAAAAACTATCGTAATAGGCAGAAAATTGTTCCTGAGCAAATTTTCTGTGAAAATTTTGAAATATTATATATGTTTCAACGACTATCCTAGTAAATATACAAAATACTTCTCTTCCCCTATTTTTTCGTGATTGTATGTATAAGCCCTGCTAAACTAATTGTCTTTTGAATGTATTATAAGCCTTGTTTGTTAAAACTGATGTTTTATGGGATGAAAGTTAGCCTATTGGCAAAGAAAAAATATTATCTTAATATACATTGTGTATCTTATCTTTTCGACCTCAATCTAAATAATTGACGAATCCTTTAAATATGCCATTTCAATATGGCTTATTTTAATACATATTAATCAACTCAACATATTATTTTGAAGAAATGGATGTATATTTTGATTTAGCAGTCTTGATTATAAAAGATCCTTGCTCTGGTGATGAAACGTTTAAAAAAAGGAAACGTTGATATCACTGGAATAATCTATCTATATATTAATTCAACAATCTCTGTCCGTCTGTATGTCCGCACGCTATCTCCTCCCACATTTATGGTCAGATTTGAACTTTGTGGTACCTATGGAATCCTTGGGTCAAGACGGACCTAATAAAACTATTTGCAAAGTGATGAGACCAGAATTAAGAAAAAAAATAAGACCTTGTCTGATTTGAACCACCTACTTTTCAAGGTAAAGAGAGAAAAAGAAAATAAAAGGAGGAAGGAGTTAGAGAAATAGAAAAAGAAAAAAAAAACATCTCATGTGACTTAAAACATATTCTTTGTACAAAGTCAAACCTTTTATGAGGAATGTTTGTACAAAACCGAAATTATTTGATCTCTCCTCTCTTATATTCTTTAAGGTCTGTTTCACTCAGAAACTAACTCCAAAACCTACCCATACCCGAAGGGCGAACATATGGGCGCCGTAGGCGCCCAAATATGCGACTATTTTAATTACTGAGATTGTGAGATATACCATTCAACCATCCTTAAATATTGTCTTCTGGCCACTTCAATTCTTTCTCTATCTCTTGAAGTAACATAACAAAGTTAGAATTGAGCTCATTAAGCCTCAGTTTACATATTAAATGAGAGATAAATATATCTATTTTTTAAGGATCTAGCGATGATAATATAATAAACATTTTATACGACGTAAGTTATTGATATTCCATATGACTTACTGCTTATATTGTAAGGTTAATTGACTAAGAGTGAAAGAGATTGTCACATTACATCAGTCTGCCAAAAAATAATTATAAAGGGAAGGAAGGCAAATACATTTGTATAATTAATTTGCTTAATGCAATGAACGTGGAAAGATTAAATATTAGATTTCTAATGTATTTTGATTGAACATATAATAATGAGTAAAATATAATAATATATTTAATAATTAAAAAAAATCAATAATTTTTGAACTAATGTTTTTAAAGATTAAATATACATTATGAAACCTAAAATATAATCATTAAACAATAACATTCCTTTGTCTTTGTCCAAGTCCACGTTCCTAAGTGAGCTTTATCTTACAACTTTTTATTTGTTTACATTTTCCCCTCCTCCCCTCCCCTTCTTGATCAATCAACCTGATCTTCTCTTTTAAAGCCTTATCCGATCTTCTTTTCTGTCGTTTAAAAAAAATATTTATTATTGATATTAACATTGTTAGAATCGAACAGAATCCAGTTTCAAGAATTTCCAGTTGTTTTAAAATATCAACTGTCAAAATATTTTTATAATATTACTGCACTTACCTGTTTTTTATGATCCATTAATACCCCCACCATTATTTTATTGTTAACTCCTTTCTATCTCGTATATTACATCATTTTATTGAATATTTTTGAAAAGTGTCGCGAAATACAATAAAAAACACCCCCAATAACATTCCTAGTCCCAATGACCGACGATGAAAGGAAATACAATTTCTCAAATTGAAAGTCATTGAAATGGTTAAAAATTGAAATTATGACTGATGTATGAAGTTTAGAACTTGAAAATGTACTTTATGTTTTATATTTCAACACATGGGAATTGACTAGGAAAATGAAGAAAGTTTAAAGAAAATAAGAAGAGGCAATAAATGCATACACATGAACGAAGAAGTTTTTTCTTTCTCAAATACAAATAGGTATATTTTTGAAGTATATGACTAACTTTAATAAATTTATTTGTGGAAGCTTATATATATATATATATGGCTAACTTATAAAAGGGTTTGCTAGATTTTAGTATACTAAAGCATAATATGGTTTATGTTACTCCTATAAATCTCATTTTACTCCTCAAGTATAAAAACTATTAATAATTAATCAACTATTTCTTTATTTCAATGGCATCAAAAATCCAAAAACAACATGTTATACCGAAAACACGCATAATACAAATACAAGATCGGCTGATAAGTCCCGAGACTAAACATAGAGTGGATTTGTTTTCATATGACTGTCAGATAGTACCAACCTTCAAAACATACATGCATAAATATAACAGCTGTCTGACAACTAGTTTGTGAGATATTGCGTTTTAAGTGAGCTACTTTTGTTATTGTGGAAAAATGGAAAAAGACGAATTTCGTGTGTTAATAAACATTATTTTTTGATGGGAAAAAATACCGTCGAAACTAAAACTTGGCTTGAAGAATGTTTTCCGGACTCTGCTTCCATCGAAAGCAACCATATGTCGATGGTTTGCTGAATTCAAACGTGGTCGTATGAGCACGAATGATGATAAACGCAGTGGACGCCCAAAAGAGTGGTTACGCTAGAAAACATAAAAGTAAATAATCCACAAAATGATTTTAAATGACCGTAAAGTGAAATTGATCCAGATAGCTGAGACTCTGAAGATATCGAAAGAGCGCGTTGGACATATCGTGCATGAATATTTGGACATGCGAAAGCTCTGTGCAAAGTGGGTGCCGCGAGAGCTCACAATCGAACACAACAGCAACGAATTGATGATTCTGAGCAGAATCTGAAATGTGATTCGGAATTGAAAGATCGAGATAATCACTGCATCGCCCTCGAAGGTAACTATGTTGAATATAAAATCGATTTTGTCAAGAAAATGTTTTCTTCTTACTTAGTCTCGGGACTTATCAGCCGACCTGTTATACATAAAAAGCTCGACTTGAAGATGTTTTACTTTATTAAGAAATTTTAATTATGTTAGTTACTGAATATTACATTTGTATTTTGTTTTTATTATTATTTCTATTATGAAAAATATATTGAATGATTTTGTAACATTTGTCCGAATGCATGAAATAGAGAATATTTTTTTTGCATTTAAAATTTTTCTAATATCTTCATTAAAAATTTGACAAAGATGACTATTTATCATATATATTTTACTTGTAGTAACTATTATATATATCTTAATGAATATATGGATAAAAGGCTTAGATTGCTAGAAGGTGCCTGCATTGTTTACTTAATACTGGTATAAATTACAGGCAACTTTATTAGGTGTATTTATATAAACTGAAGTGTACATATATAGGCATAATACATACATAAGATGTAATACAAAGAGATAAAAGACTGGATATGTAGCATATATTTTCCCCTTAAAAGGAAAGTATTTTCCTCATTCTTTTGACTGGGGCAAAATATATACCTTTGTATATGTACATACATAGGTATACGTAGGCTGCTATATCCTAATAATTGAAATACAAATAATAATGACCAAAATAGCCTGAATATTAAGTATTCTCCAAAATAATTTAATTTTGAAAGTGCAATAACAATTGAAGAATTATATTTTAACTCCCAATCGGGCAATTTCAAAACATGAGGATTTATATAAAAAGAGAGACAGCTAATTCTGTTATGAATTTAACACTTTTTTTTTGTACCTATATGGTTAGGTAAAATTGTTTATAAATTATAGCCATAATAGCATTAAAATTAGACTATCGAAACTAGTATCTTATCAATGAGGTAGACCAAAATAACCATCCCCCCTCGGGATTCGAACCAGCGCACCCCAACATTGAGAGTTGAACAAGCCGTAACGCACACGATATAGGTTATATATATATATATATATATATTATATATATATCATATTATATATATATATATATAGATATATCAGCTGCGACTACCGAATGTAAATCGTTATTCGATACTACTGACGGTAGATTTCAAATACCGAACCGATAATACGATATTCGTAGAAACTACCAAATACCGTACCGATTGACAATCAGTGCGGTATATTTGAAAGTATGACTTTTGTAACATTCACATAGAGACATAAAGATATATAGAGCTTATTCCCTTCAATAGCAGAAAAACATCGTTCAACTGTCGCTTTGCCCAAGCACTCCCCTTGTGTGAAGAACTTGAACTTTGCAAAATATAAACACTTATAGTATTAAAGAGCAGATACATAATAGACACTCAATATAAGCTAATGCTATGCATTGAATACTAGAGTACTGAAAGTGTATTTAATATCGGATAATAAGGGACAGTAAAAAAATATAGCCTTCTATTTCCTACAAATTTAAGTACATATACAATTTATATGAGATTAGTATGTATTAATTTCAAAATATCTAATAAATTATTACAAATGATGTATTTAATTGTCCTTTGTTATAAACTGTCCAATATTAAATACATATAAGAAGTAAAAGCAGATACATAAATAAATTTCTCTCTCTCTTTCTAATCTACCGTACTGAATATCGATCGATACTGTAGGATATATAATAAAATCTATATATATATATATATAGCAAGTATATAAGTATCAAATAAGAGAATCTTTACATTAACTATATAAATAAAAATAAGGTCAAAGAATCATTCATTCTATTGAACCATTTAAAAGCTCAGGACCAGATGGGTTGAAACCAGTTGTACTACAGCAACTTGGAAAAAAATAATATCTTATATCACAAACCTTTATGAAGTAATTCTCAACACTGGCTAGGTACACCCAGATCTGGAGATAGATTAAAGTTACTTTTTTGACAAACCGGGAAGATGACTACAGCTCACTAAGGCATTCAGGCCAATCATTTTCGAACTACATTCTTAGGAGACTCGAGGAGAATTGTACAAAGGAATAGACGTTATCCCTAGACTTTATTCACAACATGCTTATACTAAGGATTATCAACTGAACCAGCCCCTTCACAGTTACGGACTTAATAGAAAAATAATTTTTTTCAAACACTTGCAGCCAGTCTTGATTGCACAGTGCTTTGATTATGTACAATTTCACTCTGCAAACATAGCTATGTCACGGCTTGGAATTCCAAAAGCTTCATTCTTGGTATTGTAATCTTCTTAAACAAGAACATTCAAAGCGGAATTAAAAGGGCGCAAGTCAGCGTCAATCCAACACTGGTAGTCCTCAAGGAGGAGTTCTATCTCCAGTTAAATGGAACTTAATCATGGACACCCTTTTGACCAAGTTTGAAGAAGGCGCCATCCATTTGTAGGATACGTGGATGAACTACTTTTATTAATAATGTGGTAAAGACCCTGATACCCTTGTCAATAAATGCAAGATCAATTAATATTTTTTTCTGGGAAGGGGGAAACCATGGTCTCAGCTTCACCCATCGAATCTAATACATAGTCTTTTCAAAGCATACAAATTAAGATAAATACTTTCCGCGACTATTTACGGCAGGAAAAGTAATTAAATATGCTACACAATGAAATACCTAGGCGTGGTTTCGATCAAGTACTCCCTTGCCGTATCTATGGAAAGACGGACGAGAAAGATATTGTTTCTTTTGCAAAACTGTTTGAAGACATCAAAACTTTCCTTTTAGAGTGTACACAGATAGGGAGGTTTGAAGTTATCATCAATATATTTTTTAACGGTTTTTTAGGATTCCAATTCGGCGTACAAGCTTTTAGTTTTCTTTTATACCGGTCTGCATCAGGAAGAAGTTATGGTTATCATGGCAAAGACCCAGTTCTTTATATACAAATTGCGAACAAGAAAGAATCCCCATACCCCCAATTTTAAAGAAATAGTCGTTTTGAACAATAAAAAACTATGACATAATGCTTCCTTTTATATTGTATCTTTACTTTAATGGGTTTTTTATTAATACAAATTTATTCTTCACAATATCTTAAGAGCAATTTGCCCCTACCCGTTATATGTTACTTTTTAGTTAAATTTAATTATAGAGTTTGATTTTTTAGAAAAAAAAACTCACCTGACTGAAGATATAAAAGAAAAAGCTGCCAATGTTCTCGAATATGAATATGGCAAAGGCAGTCCATAGTTCAAAATGGGGCTTAAATTCGGATAGGGTTCTCTGGCGCTACGAAGCAATGTTAGACCCATTATCACCTATGCATGTTTAATATGGGGGCACCTGTTACTGCTGAAAGTCGAAATAAGAAATTGGAACAATATTCAGCGAAAGGTACTTATGAGTATGACTCATACACTCCGATCACACCAATATCGGAATAGAGGCAGTATTGGGCATCGCATCCATTGACCTCTACATACAAGTACATGCACCCAAAGTCAAGATGGAGAACAAGTTTTTTCTCCGGGATACCTGGGATGGTGTGGGCAATCTTTCAAAGCGTGGGGACATCGTTTTTGTTAGTGATAAATACTTGTGGAATTGAATGAAACTACGACTACATTCAAGCAATCGTCTGGGTTGATAACTCTCTTGTTGAAAACTCTGACAGTATTATATACACAGACGGATCAAAGACGATAAAGACACCACGTAGCTGGATGGCAATCACTAGGGGTGATATATCCTTTTATCAATCATATATATCTCTTAATAAGGAGCATCAGTCTTCTAAGCGAGGTAATTGCCATCACACAATCTGTAAAAGCTTTACTTGAACAAGACAAGCCATCAAGAACGTGATTATTCGGTCGGATTCTCTATCGGCAATTTCTGCTATTCTGAGCCACTTTACAAAAAGTGTCATAGTTAATAAATCTCAAAGAAGTATTAAACAACGCAAAATCCAAAAATAATATACATCTTGATTTGATGTAAAGGCCATTCAGACATTTCAGGCAATACCTGCTAACGAAAAAAGGAACGCCAAGTAAAATCGCTTATGTGTTGGGCCACCAAGCTAATAAAGAAAGTGATAGATGGCTTCTTCTATGAAGTTTGGTGCAACAGATACAAAAGGATCTTGGAATGAAACCATACACATAGTATGTTGAATATTCCAAAACGAAAGATTGTCGAGCTTCACTTCCAATATGAGATTACATGTAAAGCCTACACAGGTCATGGGAACATTTCTGCCCATCTGAGCAAGTGGAAAAAAACACAAAAGCCATTGTATATATGCATGGAGAAAGTCCCAAACCGCTGACCCCAATCAACAGATGCCCATCGCTTTCATATGAGAGATACAAGTCATGAAAGAAGAGGATGAAGATTTAGTATTATTAAATTTATTAAATGTAAAAGATGTAACGATTATTGATTCTAACTTTAATTTAATTGTAAATAACTACATAGGTTATACAATAAATCATAATGTAATATTCAATATCCATTTTGCTGTGTAGCACATAACCCCTTGTGTAGTCGTGTTCTTTTGGTGTATGTATGTATTTGCTTTTATCAATGTATAATTGTAATATTTGATGTACTATGGTAAGACAGCAATAAATTCTTAACTAACAAAAAAGAAAAGATTTATTATTATATATATTATAATAAGTCTTGTACTTGAAGCAACGAAAAAAGTGAAGTTAATAGTAAAAATATACTTTGAGGAAAATATAAAAATAATAACTTTGGTTTCTTTTTCACACTTTTTTACCAGTCTCGTAATAGAACGAGTCTTTATTGAGATTTAATTTATAAATTTGTTGATTCAGAGGCCGTCGCTCTCGTACACTGACATATAAATCAATATCATAATCACATAGGACTTCACTTGTCATTTTGGCAGGATATAGTAAGAAATATACTTTCTTTATTAACCATGTATGGCAGATCATTTGATATCAGAATAATATAATAAAAGGATCCCTCGTGCTTAGCTCTGACTATCAAAACTATTTTTGCCCCAGAAACTGATCTTGGCATCAACCCTTAGAGTATATATATAATATATGATATTATATATAAATGACCTGCTCTATGTTGAGGCTTCGCCTTCCGACGAGAAGATGTTTTTTTGCCAACATCACTGAAATAATTATTGGTTGTTTTGATTCATTTTAATGCCATTATGCTTGTTTACATTCACACGGATGTAACTTAATTGAATTAATTTTGGCATTTAAAATCACTTCAGCACAATATCTTACAATTAACACTCATATCAGCACAACGTATGACAAACATTTAAGAATTACTCCTTGGATAAAGTAATCTTAAAAAAAGACTCACAACCTAAAATGTAATGCGGGTTTATTTCCTTGAGATCAAATATTCCTGCTTTCTTATCATAAGGGCCATTATATTTTTGCACAAAATACCCTTTTTATCTACTTATAATATTATAGTATAATTACACTTTTATTTCCTAAGAGTCACGTAATTCACTTAAGACAAAAAGAAAATAGCCATCAAGGGTCTTATTGCATATGCATACCCAGATGAACATGTGGCAAGACACAATTATTATTCAGATAATGGTAGCTCCTTTTTACATCAATTGTTTAACTATAAATATATGTTAAACATATGAATATCCATTCAATATTAACCGAACCGTGTTCTTTCAAGTCAGGTAGAGTATCTTTCCTTCTAGAACAGAGTTTTTTTTATGTTTAATAGTCAGTCCATTTGAGCAAAAAAAAAAAATTGTTTCAACAAAATCAACATTATTTTATATGCTTGAATAAAAGAAGTTGCTTTATTCATTTAGTATAATTATTACAGTATTGGAGTGTCAAATACTTTTTACAAATGAGATCCATGAAGAGGAAAAATATGAGTATTTTAAGGATGATATTATTTTATCTGAATTGATGTTCACTCACCAACAGCTGCAAGTGAAGTGACTCTTTGTAGCATAGTGCACTAGTTCTTTCTTTATTATTTCTTTTTCTTTCCCTTCAATCAATCTGTTTCAAGAAACACCATCTTTTTTCTATTTATATTCTATTATAAAGTACATTTAAATACATATATATTATTCAAAGATATCCCTTTGTACTATGTTCCTACCTTTGTGAATACATGTTAATTTTTGCCCCTTTCTTATTTCATACACAAAACTAAATTAGATTAGCATAAGTTTTAACTTCAAAAACAACTCTTGATAAAGAATGTATCCGTGAAGGATGTATTTTTCTTCTCCCCATCATCCCTATCTCTTTAGTTCTCTCCAACTATAAATATACATTCTAACCCCACCAATATACAGATGTATATTTTGTATATTTAATCAAATGAGAGTAATGATGAAAGCACATCAGCTATTCAATGTAATTGTATAACCAAGGATAGTATAAGTTCTTACAAAGGTTCCTAAAGAAAGGAAAAAAAATGTTTCAATGTTTACTTAAGTTTTAATATTGAAAAAATGTCTTGATTTCATTATTATATTTTCTTTCACAATTAAAAAAAAACAAAAAATATATATATATATATATATATATATCTATATATCTATATATATATATATATATATATATATAATAATATATATATATATATATATATAAGGGTCTTGCAGGTAAATCCGCACAAAGTTCATATCCTCCAGATCCAAAATGGGAACAAAAGCTATACTTATTTTGAATAAGAAAGTTGTTTATTAGACATAAAACAGATTACTATTCAATTTGGCCACCCTCAGCCTCAAGGATGTCCTCCAAACGACTCCTGAACTCTCTCAGTCTGTGGGACCTCCGCAGGATCCAGCTTGTTATCTCCGACTTGATGGAGGCCTTCAGGGACGCCATATTTGCTGTGGTGTGAGCTTTTCGAGTAAACAAGATGACTCTGCAGTTTGCCTAACTCGCTTTGTGTTACAAGGTATGCGGCCGACGCCCATTCCTATTTCGGAGGCATCTCCGAAAACCGCAAGAAGCTTTATGCTTCCCCCTTATAGCGAGGGAACCTAAGATCTTTCAACAAGGGAATTTGATTTTACCCATTTGATAAAGACCTTAACGGCTTCTTTGCTGCTTAGTGTCTTTAGATTTAAGGTTTTCATCCCACTTAAGCTTATCTCCCATAGTAAGGAAGAATCTGCTTGAATTGTATTCACAACGGTGAGAACTAGCCTTGAGTATCAAAAGACTTGATTGCTAGAGATACAATATTTCTTCGCGATAATGAGGTCTGAATCAGGATTAAATTTTTCAAATTTGTCTGCAAGATCAAATTTAATTCATCCGTATTGTATCGAGCTTCAAACCTATTCAAACATCTCGCTCCGTGGAGGAGCAACTCGTTCAGGCTCAATTCGTGAAAGAATTTCAGGATGAGGAAGATGCGATCTTATGACCATAAAACCTCCTCCTTTCCAAAATTTCTAGTACATCTAGAGTTGTTGTATGACATCTTCTGAGGTATCCTGGACAATATGTATATCATCCCATATAAGTCATTTTATCTATGACTTCAGAAGAAGCTATTGGATACTCCTTAGATACCTTTTGGCAGTTTCTTTAAGACACCACATTGATATATATGGAGCAGAAACTAGCAAGACTACGACCTTGAATCTCATCAGTTTAGGTTGATCTCCAGGTCGAACCCAAACAAAACGGAACATGTCTTTATCTTTAGGGTCTGCAAGATTTATGAGAGGAACATTTTTTTTAATATCCACAGCAACAAAATACTTCTTGCATTTAACCTTCAAAATAAGTTCCATTATTTGTGGGAGCATATTTTTACCTGCATGAGCAATTTATTCAAACTTTTAGTTTTATCTTTGGACACAGGTAGAGATGCATAAACCACGATCCTACATTTAGTGGACTCTTTATCAAGACGAAATACTGGTCTTGACGTGAGAACATAGCTGGGATGCTCTGTGAATCTTTCACTTGAAGGAACTCCTCTGCATAACCAAGATCCAAAAACTCTTCATAAGCTTCTGTAACCAAGTTCTGTTGCTCAGGCCTATCTTATGATGAACCCTATGCATAGGCTTGGCAGTGTGAGACACTTTTCTAGAAAAGGTTAATTGTTTATATATTAGGAGTGGTTTAGGGTAAGTTCGACCCGAGGAACTCGAATCTGAAGTCGGATTTCCGGTCCGAGGTCGCATTTCCGGTTTGCTGAAAACACCATCAAACGCATTTAAATAGCTTTTTTGAAGGGTTTTAAAGTCTTCTAGACATTTTTAACCACGCTTATCGTGATCAGCGACCCCGAAAACCCCTAAATAGACCCCCATGAAGATTTTTGAAAAAAAAAATTGCCTCGGGGACCCAGGAACCATAATCGCCGTTTTGGCCGCTAGTATATAAGGGGGTGAGCTTGCCCCAAGGAGTTTGCCCACGGACTCTTGTCTGTTGTCTCTGGTGAGACGCTGCTTCGAGGAATCGACGAGCCACAGTGCGTACCTTCGGGTATGAGCCAAAAGTAAAACTGTACCAGCCTTCGGGCAGCCTTGCGCGGTGCAGCCGGATCGAATTTCACAAGCTAGTGTAAGACGAGCAACCTATATACTGTACAAGCTGAAGAACCGCGCTACGCGCGGTCTCCAGCTTGATAAGGGGCTGCGCCCCCTTATGATCCCCCGCCTCGGGCCTTCGGCCTGACATTGAGTAAAGTTACATTTTGACTCTTATGCTATATATATATAGCATATGTACTTATGAATAATGCTAAAAATAAAACTTTTTTGTTTTTCGTCCAATTTAAAAAATTTCTTCACATTTGCATTATTCTCCCCAATTGGGAACATTTATATTAACAAATTTACAAATTTAAAAAAATGCCAAAAATCATGGGGTACCCCCTTAAGTTTTTTGAAAAAATCAGATTTTTGGGTTTTCTGAAAAAATATGAAACACTTGAGAATGATTTATTTTAAAGTTTGTTGTCAGCTCTTTAAGCTCCTTCTTATGAACTCAAGTTGAAATCTGTGAGTTACCCAGGAGTGGAGAAAAAAACACTTTTCATTTCCCAGTTTTTATGCCAAAACTCAAAAAGTTAATAACTAAAATAAATTTTTTATCCGACACGAACTTATTAGAAATGTCACACTTTATAGATACTATTTTATAACTTGATGCGATCATTTCAACAGACAACCCACAGAAGGCCCCCAAAATTTAGGATTTCAAAAATATTCCGCTTCGTCCATGAAATAGGACCTAATATTCAATCCCGGATTTGAGGGTCTTAACGACCTCAGATTCGGATACTGAATACATCAAAGTTGCTCCCTTTTGGAAGCTGAATATGATTGTGCAAAAATAAATTGCGAAAAACTGCAACTTTAAAAAAATCCGGATCCCGGCCCAAATATGTCCCGGAGGCGGACATTGACTTAACCAGCCTAGGCTTATTTTTAAACCATAAAGACATCGAATTAAACCTTTTTTTGAAAATCTAGAATTAATCGTCAATTAGACACTTTTTTTCGGTAAATCTGAAAATTTTCTATTTGCTGAATCACGCTGAGTCTTGAAACTTCGCATACTTATGTGAAATTGTACTGCGCGTCTTTTAAACATACTTTCAGCGTTCAGCGAGCATCAGCTCGTGTACTTCCGGTTTCGATTTCCGGTTAAAAGTCACTTTTTGAACTTTTTTTTTCCATTTTGAAATCAGCGGGAAAAACTATCTTATAAACCACCCCAATAATGGAAATATCTTACTTCGTCTAGAAAATAAAAATTCTCACACTGCCAAGCCTACTATGCATACAGCTATGGCTCTAGCGTATTATCAGACAGAACTCTACCTTAGTATCAGTTCAATCCAAGGCAATTTTATAAACACTTTACTCTCCAACTTTCCCTAGAAGTAGTAGTCGCATGGTTCAGGTCGCAGCTGTTGGGGGGGGCCCGGTGTTGAAGTCCCAGAAGTTGGGCACATTCTTCTTGAGCCAGGACTGCACAAGTTTGGCCGTGTGGGCGGGCACCGAGTCCTGCTGGAATAGTACGGGGTCCCGGAGGCCACAGAGTCCATCCAGGGGACAACGACAGGTGGACCCCACGCTTCCTGGCGAGGATGGCCGGGCGTCCCCGGATTGGCCTTGATAGACCTCTTGAGACCAGCCACAAATGTGGGCGTGCCGATTCGGTCACTCCTAGGCTTGTGCTCATTCCTCTTGGACATCCCTGACTCCTCCCATTTCTTGGTGATGTCGTAGACCGTCCTTCTGGGGTACTTGAGCAACTTGATGATGGCTGCAGGACGGTGCCCTGCGCACAGCAACTCGATGACTGTGTCCCTCCGGGTCTGCTCCATCTCCGTATCAGTGTATTTGTTTTGTTTTCGGGCGCAATTCGACAATGAATTCACGAAACTTCCCACATATGCAATATCTAAGCTCTACTTGCACTCCTTATGGATCGGGACGAAGTTGAAACTTTGTGCGGATTTACCTGCAAGACCCTGTATATATATATAAATATATATATATCGATATATATATCTAATATATATATATCTATATAAATATAGATATATATATATATATATATATATATATATTATATTCTATATAAGACATATTGTTAAATATTGAAATGACGTTTTCCGGAAAGTTTTAGCGAGTGTCAAAAAGGATATAATAAATATATACCGGAAACTGAGTAAAACTATGCAAGGCAGTTGTGAAGACCACATAAATAAACATATTAGTTTACATTTACTGCCTTGAAGAATAACCTTTTTTATAATTACATCATTTATGACATTCGTTTAGAAACTCCCGATGCCTTTATAATAATCCTATTTTTTGGTTTTTCATCTACTGTTTTGATCTTGCTGGTATATATTTGATTATGTGACCAGCCCATTTCCACTCTGTCGCTTCAAAATCCGGAATTTAGATGTTTAAAGAGCAGCGTGGCGAGCAGAAGCACAATAAAAAACTTTTTTATGTTTATGCTAGAATCAACGACTAAGTCTAAGGGTATAAATTGTTCTTTGAAGGCATTCCGATACTGCGGATGATTAGATTGATGCACATAACAAATAGTTATTGGCCATCATTTATAAATCTCTTTGATAGATGTGTTTTTAAGCTGGGTAAAAGGATTACCAGGGTAAAGAATAATAATAATAATTGAATTAGAAGAGATATGAATAAAAAACACTATTAATAGAGCTAATAATGTAAGGGTATTTCTTTAACTACCAATAAAGAGTACTATAGTGCTTAAGAACATATTTGATTACTTGGTATAGAAAAAAGTAAGATGATCAATGTAATCAATATTTTTTTTGAGTGGCAATTTAATTTCTTTGACTCTGTGCGCCTGACCAAAAATCATAGTAAAGGGATGCGGTTATTCGGTGACAGCAGGCCTAACTTTCAACGAAGAGGATTTCAATCCAAAACGAGAGGGATGTCTCTAAATTGAACTACTTCATTAAAATTGTGGAACAGTATTTTAGTTTTTACAAGTTTTAATTTATAAATTATTATTATATTTTGTTTAAAGTTATGCTGTATTATGTATTAAACTTGTGAACATAATTCAGTATATATATATTGGAAACTTTTTAAACTTTGATATGTCTTATTGTAGCTAGGTTTTTGGTAGGTAGTCTAATTCTAAACTATAATGATTATATAACATATGTATTATTTTTTATACACAATTCTACTGCCCTTTATACTTTGTATCTCCTGTTACAATTGAAATAACGACCTTTAAAAAATTATAAAAACATTTATGTATTGGATACCGATTTTTATCACCATAATATGCGTCAAAATTTTTTTCGAAAAAAGGATAAGTACGAATATGTAGAGTCAACCATAATTGGAGAACCTTATGTTTTACGAGCAACGAACTTTTGAACTCCCAATCCATTGTCACACAGAATGTCAAAGCTTTTTCTTTATTTGCTTAGGGTTCCAAAGTAAAATGAAAAACAACAAAAACTTAAGGAATTAAATGGATTTTACCTGTACACATACTATAAAACACTTTTTTTAGTGTATAATATAATGAATATCATCATTATTTCGGTAGAATTGACTGAAAATATGAAAAGATATTAAATA